>JAJOOO010001330.1:0-47244 GCA_029582685.1 Solanum piurae | reverse complement strand
AAGTATATGAAGGTAAAAAATATTTCATTTTCATGTACTTGGATGTTCTTTCTTAATATTTTAATGTTGAATGTCTTATCATCCTCCAAACAAGTGTGATCAAGAACATCTTTGTAAAAATAAACAATGGATCATTAGTAAGTGATTGTTCTCTCTAAAGGTCAATTTGCGGTTGATATTAACTCTATAATCATATAATGTACTTTGATTACAATATTTGTTAGATTTAAAGGGATGATGATTGTTTTTTGTTAGTATAATCAAAAATATAATTTGCAAATATATTGTATAGTTTAGATTTCTTTCTTTTTCACCAATATAATTTTTTTGTTGATTGGTATGACATTTTATTTGTTCATAATTATGTCAATTATTTTTATTCAATTGGTAGCACATGATGAGGTGACATAGGGAGCAAAATATGATGACAGATCTACATGGAAAGGAAAATGCTAGAAAAAAATTGAAGCATAATTAAGGATTACTTTTGCTAGAATTTCTCTTACTTTGAATTGTATTAGTAACTTAGCTACTTTGGCTAGAGCTTTTTTTTACTTTGGTTTGTATTAATAGCTTAACTACATCTATTGACAATGCTACTCATTTGGTCCTCCACTATCCTGCTTTTTTGTTATGAAATACAATTAATATAATTACAACCAAAAAAATTATGATGAGGAGTTCCATTTTTATGATGCTCGCAAAAAAATGAAAGAATTAAATTAATTGAAATAGCATAGATGAGCCTTTTCTCAAAGTTTGATGGCCCTTTTAAAAAACAATTGAATTAATGACGTGGCTGAATCATAATTGATCACCTATAAAAAAATGATTTTGCAAAATCAAAAATGTTTTCCATTAACAAATAATGGCATGGATGAGCCTTTTCTCAAAGAGAAATATGAGTCTTTTCTCAAACAGAAATGGCATAGATGAGCCTTTTCTCACAGTTCGATGGCATATTTGAGCATTTTCCCTTAATTATATGATGTGATATGTAACAATCTGTTTTCGTCACTATTATTTTTGTTTGAAAAGTACTTGTAGTTTTCCTTTTCATTTTTCATTACGTTGTGAATGTAATAGTGTAGGTTATTTTTATATGTCCTAACAACAACTAAGAAATCCTTGTAAATCTTGCATCTTCTTGATGCCTTTAAGTGAATCTACTTACTTCGTTAAAAAACACTTGTGGTTTTTGAAATAGTATGTGACATGGCTCCTATGCAGCCACCAATCATTTATTTATTTTATTCACTTTTTGACTCCCCCCCCCCCTCTTATTTTCACCATTCATTTATTTATTTATTAAAATCAATGCATAATTATTATGTGTTTAATGTCTAATAATATAATACATTCAAATTATTCATAACACAGATCTCTTATTCTTACTTATAACTTCTACTCTTAATATTATTCCTAACTTTTGTGTTTTCATTACCATAGTTCTTAACCATATTTAATTAATATTTAAAAATTATAAAAAAACAGATGTAATAACAAAGACACAATGAAGAAGTTTAAAAGTTTTTTAAGAAATCAGCTTTTTAAGAAATCAGAATTTGTATAGAGAGTCAAGAACTGCTGCAAAAGATGAGAGAAAATAAAAATACATAATAACATTTTCAACGTAATACAATATATTATTATTTCAAACTATGACTTCTTATTCTATTAACTTCACCACTATAAATGTTTTGTTCTACTATATACATATGAATAGTTTGTACTTAAAAGGATGCACATAATTTCTATTTTGTATATTGAAACAAGATGAAAAAACATATCATGGCGCAAATGAAGAGAAATATCAATATTGTCTTATCTGACACTAACTTGAATATAAATATTACATAATGACGTTATTAAATAAGAAATATGTATATATAAATTTATTAATTTTTCTTGTAGCACGCACGAACAATTTCACTACTTAAAAAATTAATCTTGAAAACATTTTATATTAGTAATGTACATGCAAATTTGGATGCACCTCGACTAATTCCGTGGGTTACTTGCTACGTCCCACCAACATGGGTACAGGGTAACTCTATCCGTCATGGCTTAGACAAATGAAAAAAATCACCTAGTATTTTTACCTCAACTGAGGTTTGACCTCATGGTTCTTGACCCACTTCATTGCCCACTAGGTAGTGACCTTTGAAACTTTTTAAAGGTAGTGTTCCAATATTTATGTGATAATTAGATAATAATTTCAACATTTATTATATCAAATATCATCTCGTGAGCCACTCAATAATAGACTGCAAAGTGAAGAACATAAACAACGCCTAAAAAGAATTGAAGGAGTACCTCGATAGCAGTGCCAGATGACAAATGTAAATTGGGCTGATAACGTGAAATGGACTTCTCTTCCGGAAGTGGGGGATAATATGATGACAAAGGAGCTGAAGAACCAACAGAACCTGGAAACAATGAGGCAGAAGTTCCAGGTGGTGAAGATGAGATGAGACGCTCACGCAAAGGGGGTTCCATTGGAAGAGGAGGTGGAGGAGAAGCTGGAAGTGGCGGCTGGCTAGCATATGTCTTACAACCCTGTGCCGAATATAAGCTAGTGCCACTACGGTCAGCTGAATTAACCCTCTGGTCATATGGGGAACCACAGTGATTTGATTTTGACTCCACATGATTCGGTATTGCATAAGCCTGCGAATAATGATGGTTGTAACTGTGACCATCTACGGGCAAATGGCTTGTCTGTTCATTGTACAGTTTATTCATCCCTGAAACTCCATGCCTTGGAAGATAACCATCTCCAAGTTTTGAGCTGTACCTTGATCCTTCATAATTCTGTTGGTTGTGCTCTACATTGTGGTGAGTATCAGCTCGAGGACTACCATATTTGTAACCATTTCTCTCTGGCAAATTCTTGTCATATCCTAATTGTCCAAACTGTACATTCCCTTCCCTCGGTGGATATTGCTGTCTCTCAATACGTTCTTGGTCATGAAATGTTTGATTTCTATCCATATTACCATAACCTTGATCTACATAACTGCTATTGCTATTTTTGCCACCTAAAAATCCATCAAATTTTCCATATTCTTCACCATCAAAACTTCCACGCCCATTGTCTAATTCGTGAGCTGCCCCACCAAATTCGCTAATCAGCTGCAATCTCCTCTCATTATCAGTTGAAAACCTAGCTAAACTAGTCAATTTTTCATTCGTAAAAGTACCCGATGAATCATCAACTCTCATTCTCTTTACTCCAACATTAAAAGCACCTGGTGAATCATAACTAGATTTTATATTTCCATACACATCTGAGGGGCGGGGATGATGCTCGTAGCCATCAACAGTGGGACGATGAGGAGGGGGCATAGGGGGCCCACCGCGATGATCGATGAAGGGGTCGTAAGCCGCCTCATGAGGAGGAAGTGGAGGGCGGGGGAGGGGTTGATGGGGATGTGGTGGTGGTGGTGGTGGATATCGGAAACTAGGGTTTGAAGGGAAAGGGGTTGGAGGAGGGCAAAAGGGGAAGTGTGAGATTGAGCAAGATGGACAGATTCTACCTTGAATTGGTGGTGGAGGAAGATGAGGACGCCATGAATGATCCATCTACGATCTTCAACTGGACACGGATGATCAAGAAGAGCACACACAATTTAGAGAGAGGACAAAGGGGAAAAGAGTAGTGAAGAAGGAATTTTGTGAATGAATGGGTGTATTATACAAGATCTATAGAACACTCTTTTTAGCTGCCTTTTCTTTTTCTTTATAATCGTCTTGGTCATTTACTTGGGGTTTTCATTATTTATTCAAATTATATATTGAAAAAATTGATATATTTTTATAAAATTTATTATTGAGTGATTTTACGATTTTACCTTTTACGAATCATTTGGATAAAAAATGAAAAAAAAATATCTTACCCAAATCATGTGCCTTTTTTCGTATTTGTTTATTTCTATTGTCTCTCCCACAACTTGATCTATTAATTTTATTAGAAAAAATAATTTGTTCACTCGTTATGTGAACACTAATTATTAAATTCTCTCTCGAATGAAAACACAAAAGAAATTAATAAAAGAAACCAAACAAGAAAAAGAAATGAAAATCTATGCGCACTATATATAGAAGTTTTATGTGTGAACAATTTTCACAGTTAATTGCACATTTATTTGTTCTCTTATTTTCTTCTTTAATAGAAATCAATAACTAAATTTCATTAATAAGAATATCGGCGAAATTTATCAATGGATTGGGGATGAATCATTATGATAATTTTCAATGATATCAAATTGTCACAGAAAAGAGATCCCCAAGATTTTATAAGGAATCAATGATTGTGATTTATGACCGAAGAAACATGAAGGTTTGAATTGTTGTGATTATTTGTAGGAAATAAGTCTTTTTTCAATATATAAAATATGTAGGTTAAATAAAAGTGTATTAATGTTCTAAAATTATACAAATGATATTGAAGTATGTATGCGATGAAAATCACAAGAGGAAAATATGAGTATGAATTGGCAAATGATTTGCTATAATTTTTTCACCAACTCTTTCTTATGTGGTACCTTGAAATTCGTTGAATTTGAGAACTTAATCAACTGTTGCAAATAACACTTGAAATTTTTTAAGAAGAACAAGAGTAGAAAACATTAGAAAAATCGAGAGAAAACCCCTCTATTTAGCTAACCAATAATAGTATGAATAGGTGCTAATTGAGCCTTATCAGAAAAGTCGCAACCATTTGAAAAAGTCATTGCTCATCGGAAAAGTCACAACTCATCGAAAAAGGCACAACCCTTTGAAAGAGTCACAACTCATGGAAATGTCACAACCTGTCAATAAAGTCACAACACTTTAATGTGAAAATATATCTACTTTTAATATAATACGGTAATTAAATAAATTAAATATTTTTAATTAGGGGCATTATAGTAATTCATCATTCAAGTTTGGGATTTCATGTTTTTAAGGTAGTATATGAAGATATATATATATGTTGGGGAAAATAATGTTGAAGGCTCATGAGAGATCAGGGGAAGCCTCCTGTAAGAGTTCCCTTCTCATGTCATACTTTTTTTCAAGGTGGATGGCAATGAATCTTCACGTTTGTAAAACTTGATATCAGTGGTTAAACAGTGCATAAACGTAGTTTTTGTAAACACAGTTCACCAATACATGTTTTTGAACGTTAAAGTTGTGTTGAAATATGCATTTCACTTGAAAATCGAAACAAAAGCTAAAGCTATGTGAGTGAAGAAGAAGTCCCTTCACAAATGTTAATCAACATTTTGACTCGCTTAAACAAGCAGGTGAAATGCCCAATTGGTATTTGCCAAAACAAGCAAGAATATTGATACAACGTCCCTTTGGAATTTTTCCTTTTAGTTTGAGGGATCAATCACCTTCCTTTAGCATAGCACACAACAAAAATATGACCCTGTACTCCTACACACCAGTAAGCTAACTTGGCGCAGATTCTTCAGGTTCAATGTCACACCCATGTTAGATTTTCCAAAAATACATTACTGTTGGCGACTTTAACACACACATTGACATTTTTGAAGAGTAAGAACAATATAGCTAATAAGACAACAAAAGATCAGTCATCAAGGATGAAGGATGGGTAAAAGGAATAAATTAACAGGTACAATTAACGAGGAGAAATATCACATCAATCTATTAATAGTATATACTTCACAATTCTTCAAAGGTCTGGAGATATTAATTTTTTTACAATATACAGGTACTAGAGGCATTCACAAATACAAAGTCAAACTCACCAAACATATCCACACTTGCAGAAAGTAAACACAAAATGAAAAAGGCTGCTTCAAGTGAAACTCATTTGACATTTCTGATATAGTAGAACATTTAGTGATCCACAGAAGCTTGAAGGAGTCCATCGCGAATCTGGCTTGCCACATCTCTTACAGCACCAGGCCCATGAGGAAGGAAGACGGCAGATGATTTGCTGGAAGCGCCAATTTCCTTCATGGTGTCAAAGTACTGGGTTAGGAGGACCATGTCCATTACATCCTTTGCTGAGGTTCCAGGCACATTCACTGAGAAGCCGAGCACGCTGTCTCTCAAACCATTCACAATCGCTTGACGCTGTCGTGCAATACCTAACCCTGAGAGATACTTTGATTCTGCCTCTCCTTCAGCCCTTTTAATTTGCAAAATCTTCTCCGCCTCTGCTTTCTCATTAGCAGCCACCCTCATCCGAGCAGCTGTAGAGTTGAAAACAATTAGGACATGAAAAGATACTCCTTTATAGTGTGGGGTATAGCTCAGTTGGGAAGCTGCCCACACCTTCACCCTAGTGATGGTGGGTTCGAATCCCACTGTATCCCCCTCCATCAACTGATGTATATAGTCCTCTTGGGACTAAGTACTAACTAGTCAGAGCAGTTGAGAACCAGCAGGCATCAGGCTTAACTACAGAGATGAGATTTTAGACATACCAGCATTGATTTCATTCATAGCTCTCTTCACATGCTCATCTGGTTCTATATCAACTATAAGTGTTTGAACAATTTCATATCCATAAGCCGACATAGCCTGTAGAGGATCATAATGACATTCATATGAGATCCAATGAACAATTCAAATTGCTTGTATCAATTTAAAAAAACAGTGAAGAATTGGCTTACCTTCTCAAGTTCATCCTCGACAGCCTTGGCAATTTCATTTTTCTGCTCGAAAACATCATCAAGATTGAGTTTTGGAACACTTGCTCTAATGACTGACAAAATATAAACATAGATTTGTGTAAGTTGGCATTATCCACTGAAATCAATTTATTCTCAGAACTAGATTCCAAGGAGGAATCAGATATATAAACAGACAGATTAAATATCTACCATCAAAAACATAGGCCTGAATTTGACCCTTAGTGTTGCTTAGTTTGTAGAAAGCATCATTTGCTTTGTCTGCCAAGGCACGGTACTGAATTGATGCCACAACATTGACAAATACATTATCCTGCACATTTGTTGCAATATGTATTAAGTCATTAATATGCATAAATACTGAAAAATCATCACCTATTTATGTTTGTCAAAGTGCAAATTGTGGTTGACTTTGATGATTTGGCTAAGAACCAACACAGCTTGTGTCAAATCAATGAAATTACTGTTTCGGAATAAAGAATAGACCTTTGTCTTTGTCTCGCAGCGAACATCCAATTGTTGCAGTCTGAGGGAGAGATGGCCAGCTAACTGGAATCCGAAGCACCAAGGCAGACAGTGGCAACCTGGCTGAAGCACATCTTGATACTTACCAAACTGCTCCTTAATTGCGACGGTGGATTGATCAACTTGTACACAGCCCAACAAATTGCCCATACTCTGTAAAGATTGCATGAAAAGGAAGATGATCCACAGAATTCACTCATGAAACAAACTCAAAAAAGAAATTACACCAAGAGAACTTGTCATTGTCAAGGAGCAATTTTGACAAGTAATAAATTCTAAAATGAAAAGAACACAATAGTAAGTTTACACTTTACAAATTACACTTGGACACCTCAAGTTCACAATCCAAAAAGGGTAATATTTTCAAACTTCTCCCTGGGACTAAATATTAACTATTTGTCAAACTTTAGGGAGAAATTGCTACTCTAGCACATTAGCAATAAACTCCCAGTTAACCGATAAAAGATTGAATGACACAATGTCAGCAGTTCAATTATTGATTTCAACAGCTACTGTATTCCTCTACAAAAGGCACATCCCACCAAATAGATATGGAAGTTAAATTTTCCTGTCAAACTTTTCAACCTACTTTACCTTATCAAACCCAAAACCAACTCCCAATCCAACAAGGCAAGAAACTAAAATCCATGGCATCAAAGAAACTAGAGTAGCAATTTTCTGCTTATAACTACTCTCTACTTCCCAATTTATGTGATATTTTTCAAAATATCAAAATTTTAATTTGAAAATATACAGTTGATCTAATCTAATTTAACTTAGAAGATTAGTCTCTCGATAAGCAAAAAAAATCAAAACAAAGGGAACAATCTTACAGAGTTGACCTAGATCAAACTAGCAAGCGAGTCTTCCTTCACACATTAACTCTAACACAAAAACGACTAAAATAAAAGAACAAACAGGAAAATTGAAATTGTATAAAGTATGTGCATATCTACATAAACATACTTACAAAGCAAATCAACAAAGCTAGCAAAGGAGTGAAGAATCGAAATGGGTATTTCGATGGCTAAGATGGGTGAGTTTATATATTTGGGGATATGTCTATGGAGGAAAAAGACTTGATGAGGAAGAAAGTACGTGGAAATTGTAGTGGAGTTAATTATATATTAGGAGAAGATGCTTCGGAAATTTCAAAGTTAATTTCATTGGCAACTTGTTCCCATCGTCATCTCACACAATACTCCCAATAGAATAAGGGCTAGTTAATTACAGGAGAATTTATGTATTATTTTTATGTAGATATTAGATGTTCATAAATAATAGTTAGGCATATATGAATATGCTCTTTAAATTTGAATTAACTAATATTTTGTTCTTCAATTTTAATTAGGTATAAAGTTAAATAAATAAATATATGTATTTTACGGCGTCTCACGTAAATTTGTCAGGTAACACATGTCTATTTATTTAATTTTATATAACTTTAAATATTTATTTGTACATATTCACAATTAGTAATACATAAACATGACTCTTAACTTGACGTCAGCTTACCACTATGATTTTAACTTTAGGTGTGCATAAGTAAACACTTAAATTTATATAAAATTGAACAAATAAACACATTTATCCTACATGTCATAATACACGTAGGACGCCAGGCGCTAATAGAAGAAAATATATCACTTCCTATGTTTTGGAACGTTCTTTCTTTTAATTTTTTTTTATCATATTTATGCCTGTTAACTTTGTAATTAATTATTACTTTCTTGTTTTGATATTAAAGAATCGACAAATCGGACCTGAATAAAGATGTGATATAATATGCATTACTATAAAATCAATAGAACAGATATAAAGTCCACACGTTCTTTTAATGATGGATAGGTGCGAAAGCACTGACTTTTAATTGATTCTTCTTATCTCGTGGAATATTGGAGGTACATATGTAAAAATCGTAATAAATAAATAAATGGAAAAATTAATTAACAATAGCCTTATTGATTCGAATTTAATTAACTATTAATTAAAAATTAAATGTCATTAGTTAATTGTTTAATCCGATTGTTATACTTATTTGCATATTGGTTCGTTTCCTTCAAAAATGTTTGACAATAGCCTTATTTGCCTCAAAGTCAAGTGGATTTAGAGTGTCGTTTATGTATTTGTTCAAGATATTGTATTTATCTTTAAAAATCTTTGAATATGTAAATAATAAAAATTATTAAAATCGATAATCCAATTATATTCGTTAACTGAAATTTCCTCCTGATTTTACCAAATTAGAAACCTCTCTTGCTTTCATTACCAAGCAGCATGAATCAAATAATCTTGTTTAATTTAAATATTTAATTAGTCAATTCTAACAACTTGCCTTATACGTCGTCCAATAATATTTACTAACTTATCATAATCTACATCAAACCTACATAATAGGATATTCTTAATGTAAGATAGACGTTAAAGTATTTTGGTTGGAATTTATGTTATGATTATTTTTTTTTTTAAAATGTCAAACGAAAGATTATACATCAAGAAAAAAAGGATAAGAAGGAACCTTAGAAGTGTTTGTTACTTTGTTAAAATTAATTAAGAAACTAATGACATATGGAGATTAATCTATCTCATTATTCAAAATCATGGAATGAGTTTAATTTAGATTATATGTTGCACCTTGTCAACATGCCATTTTATTAAGGGAATAGCTCCGTGAGACTAGGATGAAGAGATCATAACTTAAATGCACGGTAGTTTCACAAATTCAAATAATTTAAAAAATGCTTAACAACTATTGATATTGGACTAGGTCAAATGGCAAGGTAAGACCATACACCCGTTTGGCTCATCGCGAAGTATAGCTCACATTCAGACATTTAATTATGTACAGGGCAAAACTTGGAATAATTGTGAATATTACCATTTTTGGTTTTTTTTCTTTAACTTTTGTGTTGTGATTAACCAATTGATAATGAGTGGTAAACAAATTGGAAAATTATCACCTTAATAGAATCTCAGCTTAGTTAGTTATAAATTATAATAGGTTTTGGAAGGAGTTGTTGAACATTATACCTTTGTAAGAAAATAGCAGAACTTAAAAGGAATTCAAAATAGGAAATTTATAGATTTTTTAATATCCTCAAATTAATATATAATAACACACAAATTTATAGTCTAATGTGGAGTAATAGATAATTCATCAGTGTTCAAGAATAACTATAAATTAGGATTATCTATTAACAGAAGGGGGAAAAAAAAGGAAAATGGAGATGCGGGGTATCGATCCCCGTACCTCTCGCATGCTAAGCGAGCGCTCTACCATCTGAGCTACATCCCCATGTTGTAAACACTTTCTGCTTAAAATATTAAAATTTCAAAACTAATGTCAACATGAATATGCACATAACCTTTTACTCTATGTAGGTAAAATATTAAGAATAAAGTTGAGGTTATTGTGCACATCCTCTGAGAAAGAAATGCTTCTATGGTTTACGCTTGTTGCATCAATAGCTTTATTATGTACTACTGAGTTAATGTTTGATTTGATTTTCGGTTGTACATGAATATTTCTAGCTCTTCTGGTACTTGATGGTTTGTTTATACAAACTTTTTTTATATTTACTTAGTAAGTTTTGTTACAGTATGTTCAGATACTACTATCAAATACTGTCACAAAAGAAGGCTTATAATGAGAAAAATTACGGAATAGCATTAGTTATATACTTTTATTAAGTTCAAACATTAATTTATGTTTCCTAACATGTTAGCCAGCTCCCAGATAACATAAAGTGATTGGAGTCCACACACTCAACTTTCGTGAGCATTTAGATTTTCAAACATATTATTAGTTTTATGAATTCTTTAGGACACGCAGGCGATTTTTTGTGGTATCCCGTTACAGATGAGATTAAAATACAGTTAAGTAATAGTGGTTCACCATTACCTTTTAGCGTGACTCAAATCCTGAGCGCTTCTCTATTCTGAAAGCTAATAAAGTTCTAATTACGAATTCAATATAAAAGTAATATTTATTTAAAAATGAGGACTGAGTGGTATTGTTCCAACTTCCAAGATATTTTCTAAAGAACTCTATTAATACTATACAGAGTGACTTGAGCAGTGACGTGATTTTCCTACCTGCAACGCCATGGCTTCCGTGGCAAAAACTTCATATATATTCCAGCAATCTTCAGTGTCTATCACAAAACTTCCATAGCAATTTCAGTTTTTTATTTCAGTAATGGCAGCAGAAAACGTAGCCCAATCAACTTTCCCACTCCAAGATCGTGTAGCCATTGTTACCGGCTCTTCTCGTGGAATCGGCAAAGCAATTGCACTTCATTTGGCCTCACTTGGTGCTAAACTCGTCATCAACTATTCCTCCAACTCCACTCAAGCAGACGACGTCGTAACCCAGATCAATTCCACCTCCGATTCACCACGTGCCATTGCCATCAAAGCCAATATCTCCGATCCAGATCAAGTAAAATCCCTCTTCGACGCAGCAGAATCGGCTTTTAAATCGCCGGTCAACATCCTGGTCAACTCCGCCGGGGTACTCGACGGAAAATACCCGTCAATCCTAAACACAACCCTAGAGGATTTCGACAGGACTTTTGATGTGAACGCTCGTGGAGCTTTTGTGTGCTGCCAAGAAGGTGCTAAGAGAATCAAACATGGCGGAGGAGGGAGAATTATATGCTTATCGACGTCGTTAGCAGCGGCGTTTAGACCTGGATACGGAGCGTACATCGCTTCAAAAGCGGCCGTGGAAGCAATGGTGAAGATACTGGCGAAGGAACTGAAAGGGACAGGAATAACTGTGAATTCTGTGGCGCCGGGACCCATAGCGACGGAATTGTTTTACGAAGGGAAAACAGAGGCGATGATAAAGAGGGTGATTGATGATTGTCCACATGAGAGACTTGGCCTGCCGGAGGATATTGCGCCGGTGGTTGGGTTTTTGGCCGGCGACGCTTCTGAATGGGTTAATGGACAGATCATTCGTGTCAATGGCGGTTTCATCTAATCTATGTTTTTTTCGCCAGAGTTTTGTTTTACCTGCAGTTTCGATTGTGATATCTATTTGATTTTGTTTCATTTTCCCTTATTGTATAATATAAAATAATAAGTAGTATACATATTTGCACGATCCACGATTATTTAATTATATAAAAATTGACTCATTAAAAAAATATTATGCATTTAAATATAAATATATATAAAGTCATACGAAAATGTTTATGCTTTACACGAATAAAATGGGTGAAAGTCATCTGCGGCCCCTCAAAGTTGTCTTCATTATTCATTTAGACACCTCAACTACATAGTCTACACCTAGTACCTATTGAACACCTCTACCACCCCAGATTTGAATCGTATAAGCATTTTTTGCCTACATGACAAATCATTTGTGATTCACGCAAATTGGGCGCGTGAATTGTTTTTTCTCTTATTTTTTACCCTGCATTTAAGACATTCAACGTTAAAATTTTAACTTGGATATTTTAACATTAAAATCCCCAATTCTTCTTCCCCAAATCCATTTTAGAACCCTAAATCCCCAATTCTCTCTTTTTTCTCTAAATATCCAACATTTCTCTCTTCTAAGTCAAGCCATTGTCTTTTATAAAATGTCGCAAAGTTCAATGAATATCGAGAAAGTCAATGTATGTAAGTGTGGTTATTATTGTCGACTGAAAACTTCGAGGACTCCATTGAATCAAGGTCGTCGATTTTTTGGATGCAAAGCATCAAAGGTTTGTAATTATTCGAACAAAAATAACTGTTATTGTATTATTTGAAAAATCAACATTTTTGTATATTTATTACTGTTATGTGGTATGTAGGAAAATGGTGGATGTGGCTATTTTGGATGGATTGATCCGTCACTTGAAAATGCTGATAAATCATCCTTAATGAATAGATTCATAGATGGTCAAAATCTGATTGATCGACTAAAGAGAAAAGTGAAAGAGCTTCAAGAAGAAAGGGATTCTTTGAAATTTCAATTGAATGAAAATGAAGAGAAGATGATGGTATTGAACAAGAAGCTCAAGGAAGTTAAACTCCAAAGGGATTGAGAAAATGTCAAATTTAACCGAGTTATGATTGTTTTTCTTTGTCTGCTAACTATAAAATGGTTCTTTAATATTGTGTAGTTCATAGTAGTTCAAGATTGTAGTACTTAATTGTTTAGTTTTGTAGTAGTTAGGAGGCTATTCTAGATCAATTAGTGTGGTACTTAATTGGTCTGTTAAGTTCATATTTTGTATCAAATTGGAAGTTTGAATGTGAATTGATCAGTGTCTCTTTTGTAACTTCCAGTGTGAATTGGTCAGTGTCTCTTTTGTAACTTGCCTCTGTTTTCTAACTTTTTCTGTGTTCTAAAATTAGTTCTGGGATCGCCTAGTCTTATTGACAAAAACACAAATGCATTAAGAGGTAGTGTAGTTGTTGTTCAAAAACTGAGTTAATAACACAAATGCATGGTTGGAAAATAAATAACACAAAGTCATGGTTGAAAAATACATAACACAAATGCATTGAGAGGTAATCAAAAACCATTGTCTTGCATGGTTCAAAAATACATAGTCTTGCTAACACAAAGGAATGGTTCAAAAATACATTACACGAGTGTTCAAAATAAACTAAAGAGTAGCTTGTTGAAGACCTTTTTAACATGGGCCAAAATCATAACAATTTTTCAAATGAACTACTTCCAGGTTTTCCTGTTTACTTTTATTTGTTGCAACTGTGAGGTGCTGACTGCATTTTTCCCTTCCATTTTAGGCCACGAGGTTTAAAGCTAATGCCTATATTGGTTGGTGAAGCACTCTTCAATTTTGTTGGCCCATGTAAAATTTTCTCACTTGATGTACCAGGCTGTAATATAAGAAAGAAAGTTTAAGATAAGGTAAGATCATAATATAACTATCAGAATATACACCAAAACAGAGTAAACATATTAAGTGAACATACATTAAATACTTGGGCTCCAATTGTAGGATCAGAGTAAACACCAAAACCAGTTGCAGGCCTTCTGTTTACTCCAGTAGCAGCAGCAGCAAATGAGGCAGAACTATATGGTCTCTTGTGATCTGATACGGTCTCCTCAGAAAAAAATGGGATACTAGCTAAAGGGTGACACCGAACGTCTTCAAAGGTTGCTCCAATCGCTTGAAGCCTTGTGGATTGATTGTGTGGCAGTTGACTAGAAGAACTATCTTTTTCAGTAACAAATGGGGTCCCTCTTGCATTAGCTTTTTTTCTTCCCAATCCTCTTCCAGTCCCAACTTGAACCCTATTTTGATGAGGTTTTGGCACAAAATTGTGTCAGCACAAATAGAACTTGGTTGACTTAATTATGTAGTTGCATATGTGGTTCTGAAAGTAGATTGTGATGGACCTCCCATTGTAGACTATATAGCATAAATAAGGATATATGAATAACTTGTAGAACAATCAGAAAATGCAAATGAATTATTAAATCCAATCTTACTGATGTTTGTGTAGTTGCATATGTGGATTTATTTGAAAGTAATATGTGATGGACCTCCCATTGTAGACTATATAGCATAAATAAGGATATATGAATAACTTGTAGAACAATTAAAAAATGCAAATGAATTATTAAATCTAATCTTACTGTTGTTTATGTAGTTGCATATGTGGTTCTGAAAGTAGAATGTGATGGACCTCCCATTGTAGACTATATAGCATAAATAAGGATATATGAAGAATATGTAGAACAATTAGAAAATGCAAATGAATTATTAAATATAATCTTACTGTTGATTAAGTAGTTCTTGGCACAGTGGTATCAACACAAACAGAACGTTGTTGACTTGATTGTGTTCTAACCTATTGAACAAAAATAAGGAGATATGAATAACTTATACAATGAAAATTAATGCAAATGAATATGTAAATCAAATCTTACTCCTGTTTGAGAATAACTTTGTTGGCTTGAATTTCCTTGACTTGTAGGTTGAGAAGTGCTCCCCTACCCATACTATATCACCATAAAATAAAATATATGATTATAATATATATAAACTTTAAGCAATTTATAAATGTGAATATGAAGTATTACTTACTCTTGCACACACAGCTTTGTTATGACTAGTTTTCTTGCATATGGAACATGTTATCTTTACTATTTTTCTTGAAAGTTTCCCCCATTTTTTTGACTCATCCTTACTCTTTCTTCTCTTCTTGCCAGGTCTGCCTGACATTTTTCTTGATTTTGGAGGCTCTATTGATGGATTTGTAGTTTCAGGCCACATCTTCATATTGGGAATAGGTTGGACGAAATGGCTGTAAGCCTTGAGAAATGTTTCCTTCTTATACCAGTGCTCTACATGTTGATCAGGATCTTGATTAAGCACAAATAGCATGAGGGCAAGGAATACCTCTCAACATCCACAAACTACAGTTACAATGCTTTTTCTCCAAGTCAACAACAAATGAATATTCCTCCTCACTAATCTCTAAACCATTCAACCCATTCCATTGAACATTACAGTTATTTGAATACTCCTTGTTTCTTTCTAGTATTGCCCTTGCTATAGGTGCAATGTCTGATATCCATATTTTAGCAAATTTGATCATATTTATATATTTGTTCACCATTTTATGCCTAATATTCTCTAACATAATAATAATTGATTTATGTCTAGCAGTTAAGATCTAGGAATTGAAAGTCTCACACATGTTGTTTTCTACAACATCACACTTGGAGTGAGTTTAAAGAAAAATCCTAGACCAATTTCTGGGATCATAATGTAGCAAGTCTTTAGTTATTTCCTTCTTACCTAGCTTGGACATTGCATGAACTTCTTCTCCAATTTTGACTTTAAAGAAGGCCTTTGAGCATCTCCAAAATTGTTTCCTTCTTTCTTCTCCTTTCCAGTTCACATGCCAGTTACTCCATATATGTCTAGCACACATCCTTTTCTCAGCATTTGGTAACAACTATGACAAGACAGGAATAAGTCCCTAACAAAAAATATGTACAGAATAAGTAATTGAAGTAGTAAAGATCAAATTAAAACTAAAATATAAGAAATTGTGTAATCAATACCTTTTGCATATCTGACATTACAGTCAAACCTTCACCAGTTTTCAAGTTTAGATCAACAATTAAATATATTATGAACCAACTCCAACTATGTTTTGTTTCTGTATCCACAACTGCCCAGGCAATGGGATACATTTGATTGTTCCCATTCTTTTCAACAGTAACTAATAGCTCACCCTTACAAGCTCCCTTGAGAAAACAACCATCAAATCCAATTATATTCCTACACCCCATCAACCATCCTTGCTTAAATGCATGAAAGTACACATAAAAATACACAAAAAGGTTCTTTCCTGGTTCAGTTTCCTTATCAATTTTTACCCAACAAGAGCTTCTAGGATTGGTTTGTTTGATCATATCTGCATAGTCACATAATCTGGCAAATTTCACATTCCAATCACCCATGTCTTCCTTCATAATCCTCTGTTTAGCCATGTAACAAAGAGTCTTACCAACATAAAGACCCAATGTCTTTCTAATCAAATCTTGAATTTCTCAAATCCTTATGTATGGTTGAGATACAATTTTGTCCTTAAACTTTCTAGCAATTAACTTTGAATTACACAACTTGTTCCTGTTTAATGGAATACACTTGTGAACAGGATGATAGTTCTTTACAATGAAATCACCTGAGTCCCTGTCAATTGAAGCATATAACAACCACTTACCGTTAGCATTTTTGCACTTCACCCTCACTCTATGTTTTTCATTATGTCTTAACTTTATCTGCCTCATGTACTCTACAGCATAATCTGCCACTACTTTCCTGAACTGATTTGCACCCTTAAAGACCATTCCAAGCTCAAATATTGAAACTTCACAATCTTCATCATACCTAACTTTTTTGATTCTCTTTCTAGCAGGTATATCTACTCCCCTAACAGCATCCACATCTAGTTGTTCATCATCATCACTCCAACCATCAGAGCTATCAATATAATCCTCATCTCTACCTAATTTTCCTGCATATTTTTCAGTTTTATTTTTCCCAATATCCTCAAAGCCTCTATCTATACCACCAGCCTCTACAACTGGTATTTTTTCAAATTCAGTAGCCTTTTTTCTCTATTTTTTGTTTCTTCTTTCTTGTCTAAAAGCTCTCAACTCCTCATCAATATATGAACCATCTTCTGAAGGTATATCTAGATCTGAATCACTACTCAAGAAATCAGATTCACATTCTCCACCTAGGTTATCATCTACACCCTCTCCACCTACACCCTCTCCACCTAGGTTATCACCCACACCCTCTTCACCAGTGTTAACATCAACACCCTCACCACCAAGGTTAACAACCTCACCTTCTCCACTTAGGTCAACAACCTCACCTTCTCCACTTAAGTTAACAGCCTCACCCCCTTCACGAAGGTCAACATCAACACCTTCACCACCAACATTAGTTAGATAGCCTCTAGGTCCCTCAGTGTCAAGTAAGGATTCATCTAATACATGACAGACAAATACTTCAAAAGTGTCCTCATGTTTTAAGTTTTTAATTAGGTGTATGAGATGTTGGTCATCTGTAATTAGGACCCATTTTTTATTCAATAAATCCTTCACATAAAAGCCTCCAACAGTTTCATACCCAATTCTTTAGTATAATACAGTAGTTCCAAAATGAAAAAGTGGTCCTTAATAATATACCTGAGTGCAGGCACACAGTTTCCAACATAAGTAGGGACAAATATCTCGGATAAGATTCCACCATGGTAAATCTTTGTAAATATAATTGGCCTCCATGATTAATTGTTAGCCCTACAAAATATCAAACAAACCCTAGCTTAAGATAACATAATATACTCATGATATAACCCATACAACAACTAAAAAACAAAGCTTTAAAGCATATTTTCTGGGTAATAGTAAAGAAGGACATAATATTCGCAAAAAGTACAAACCCTATATTTTTATAAAACCCTAGCTTTTTGGAATTCATTTAACAAAGCATGTAAAAATCATTAACAATCCTAACTTACACAAGGAAATCTTCAAGATCGTAACACCAACAAGACGAATGCAACTTCAATCTGAAAAAGTGATAAAAAAAATGCTTAGATAGTTCAAATCTGGAGTGGTAGAGGTGTTCAATAGGTACTAGGTGTAGTTGAGGTGTCTAAATGAATAATGAGGACAACTTTGAGGGGCCGCAAATGATTTTGGCCAATAAAATGATATGTTTATGTCGTGACATGCATGTCTTACTATTTACTGTTTGCAAGCTTTGTTTTGCTTTCCAGAGTAACATTTAACATGTAGAAATTTCAACAATTCATTAAATATATGCTAACGTTGATAACGTATGAAAACTATATCAAGCATTCAAATTCAATCACATGAGATACTTACAACGTATAAGTAAGGAATTGAATTTACTAAAAATATGTTTGATATGAAAGAAAATATATTCCGTAAAATATAAATATTCACCATAGCTATTTATGAAATTTTCTCAAAAGCAATATATATAATTGATGCTTCGACGATGAAAATACTCAGCAAGTTATTAAAATCAAATTGTAAAATTTGAAAGGCGCTAATATTAAAATAAAGTATTTGTTTTGATGTTGAAACCAGGAATCAAGTTTTTGAATTAAAAAGAATTCAATTTCATGAATTATCAATGAAAAATGGGAAAAGGATAAAAATTGCCCTTAAACTATGTGAAAGGAACAAAAATGCCCTCCGTTTATAGTTTGGCTCAAAAATGGCCTTACCGTCTTTGGTTCAAAAATGCCCTTGCAGTCAATACTTTGGTCCAGAAATATCCCTATAGTTACAAAATGGGTCAAAAGTGCCCTTTTTCATTACATCAGAAAATGACTTGTAAACTTTATTATGGTCGTCCGTCATTGGTTGTCCCCGGATTCCATTATCAAGAAGTGTATCCACGGCTTCTTGTACTAATTTCTCCTGACACATTACTAATTCTCCTGGTGTATATTTACTTGTTGTTAATAGATCGATAAGTGTATTGTTCCGATAGATAACTTTTCTATATAGTTCATTAATATCCAAGCTCATTAGTTTACCCCCATCTATCTGAATGATCGGTCTCAACTCAGGAGGAAAAACTGGTAATAGACACAAAACCATCCATTCTAGCTCTATATTTGTTCGAATAAAATGCTTAGCCAATTTAAATATATATATTTTTTCTTTTTAAACACATCTTCTTCCTAATTAAAATATTATTAAAGAACACTATTCTTGTTTTCTTTCTTCTAAAATCACTTTAACAAACAAAAATGTAGGAAATATTATTTTTCTTCTTCTTAATCTCATTTTATCAATTAAAATAGAATAATGTCATGTACCCTTTCGACAAATAATATATGTCATATATATATATATATAATATAAGATCATAGTATATCCATCATAATTTATATTTATGTAACGATAAAAAATAATGATAATAAAAGAAGAAATATTTTTATTTTTTATTTTTTTCTGAATTGAAGTAAGATAAACATTTGCTAATTTAAAAAAATATTATTAGAAAAAGAATGTGTTAAAGAAAATAAATAATATATTTATTTGGAAAATGAGCATTTTTGACCCATTAAATAACAATAAGGACATTTTTGGACCAAAGTATTGACGGCAAGAGCATTTTTGGAGCAAACTACAAACGGCGGACATTTTTGTTCCTTTCGCATAGTTTAAGAGCATTTTTGAGTCAAACTATAAACAAAGGGCATATTTTTTACCCTTTTCTCATAAAAATTAAATAGTAAATTAAAATTTAGTGCCAATAATCCTATTTTGGGGTTTTAAGAGTTCAATGATTCTTATTTTGTTACAATTGAAATCACATTAAGTTTTTGAAGGATAATGATTGATTAGTTTTACAAAATATTCACTATCTTCTAATTTAAATTCAAATTCAAAATATTTTGCCATGACTTCAAATATTTTATCTTGCAACTCAAATTCAATACTTTGTCAAGTGTCCTAAGATTGTATGATATAAATTGTCTTAAGATTGTCAAGTGTCTTTTTACCATCTTATCATTAGGCTTAGAGTCTATTTGACATTGTTGTTCAGAGGTCAGAAGCACTTATTTGAGAAAAAAAAATTGTTAAAAAAATTTAGTGCTTGGCAAAACAGTAAAATTATTTTTAAATGAAAGCAGAAGCATGTTTCTACTGTTGGTAAAAAAACTAAAAATTCCTGCTTTTTAAAAGAAGCAGAAGCAAAAAATTATTTTTCTCAAAACTAAAATATCTTTTTCATATATATATATTTAACAATATATTTCTTATTAATTAATTAGAATATTTCATAAGTTTGATTAAATTTTATTTAAGAAATTTATTTTGTTATTTTTATATAATATATTTTATAATTTATTTTACATTTAATAATATTATTATTTTATATATAATATATTATTTTACGTATTATTTTGTAGAATTAAAAAAAGGTAACAACAATATTAGAAAAAAAAAAGGACAACAACAATTAAAGATTTCAGCCTCCCAAAAAGGTATAATATTGATTAAAAATTTAAATAAAAAAATAAAAAATTTAATTAATTTCTTATAATAGATATTTAAAATAGTTTCTCTCTATAAAACAATTTTAATAATAGAAGTACATTAATAACTGTCTTTTTTTTTGTAATTTGACTCTTAAAAACATTTTTTCAAAAAAGATTAGTCAAATAAAATTTGTTTATGAAAAATATTTTTCAAATGAATTAGCCAAACACAAATTACTTTTTTTCAAAAACACTTTTAAAAAAAATCATTTTAAAAAATGCTTCTAAAAATAAGTTGTTTTTAGCAGTAATGCCAAACATGCTCTTAATCATATTATAAACTATTCTCCTTTTTTTATAACTTTTTTCTAATTTGTTTTATATTTATAAATATATAATTTCTGTATTATATATATATAAGATCTAATTCTGCTGCTTGGAATTTTATCTATTTTCAAAATCATCATATTAATACTTTAAATATATTTGTTTAACTTATTTATTATTTTTAACTTCGTCCAAAATATAAATAACTACTACTATCTTATCCGAATTTATGACTTTCTATATTACTTTTTTAATGATTTGTTAAAATTGTATTATGTGATAAGACTCTCTCTTAATTATTTGTTTAAATTTGAATATGTTTTCCCTTTTGTAAAATATCTTCTTTTCATAATATATCAGACATATGAAGTATCTCCCATGTTTAAATTTTGTTCTAAAGTGTCAAACGATTTATTTGACTTTAATTTCAAGTTTGACTATCTCTTTCATTAGGAAGAAGCCCAAAATATTGGTGCATTTTTTATTTGTAATATTGGTGATTTTTTATTTTCCCTCAAACTTTGGCCTATTTTTAACCATTCATTTTATCCATAAATTTATGTGTAGAATGTAAATTTTTTTTAATATATTTAACAGAAATAACACTTAATGTGAGAGAAGGTGCGAAGAAAATCTTGATCTTTTTGATAGAAATATTAGTACAGTTAAACTAAGGATATTTTGACAGTTGTCATTGTAAGAAAAGAAATATATTATTGCACGTGACAACAATAGGTGAACCTCTCGATTTTAACTGTAAATTTTTTTCTATTAAACGAAATAAGATATTCCTTTTCTTACATGAAGTTATTATTTCTACTAAATGTATAAAAAGATGATGAAAGATTTCATTAATAAATTATGAATAAAATTAATATTGAAAAATAAGTAATAATTTGGAAAAGGGCCTAAAATGCATCAATAATGCAAACATACAGGGGCGTACCCACGTGATATCCAGGGGTTCACCCGAATCCCCTCGGCAAAAAATTATACGATATATATAAGGTAAATTTTCTGTATTTCTGTAGATATATATATATTTTGAACCCCTCAATAGCAAAGAGAAATTGATGGAGCAGTGGCAAGTACCCCTAAAATTAAGTTGTACATCACCAGATCCAATCTCAGGGAAAGCGTTTTTTTTTTCAGTTTCAGCTTTTTTTTTGCTTTTTCAGTTCTATTTTTCAAGTTTTTTTTTTTTTACTTTAAAAAATGTGCTAAAAGTTTAGTTTTAAATCCAAAAGAATTTAAGGTTTCCATTTCTAAAAACTTATTTATATGTTTATACTTTTATTTTTCGAACTTCCTTAACGAAAATTCTGACTCAAATATGATTTTAATTCTTAATCGAAGACAAAGAGACTATTCTGAACTTTTTCTCCCCTTTTTATTTGTTATAAGTATTATACTTCTATAATAGAATATTATCACACAATTAGCACCAACACCAGCACTTTTCGGTGTCTATCCACAAAATTCCATTTTCTAGCATTTTCAGTGCTTTTCTTCAGTGATAATGGCGGAAGCAAACGTAACCCAAGGCCAAAACCTCGGGAATCGTGTAGCCATTGTTACCGGCTCTTCTCGCGGAATCGGCAAAGCAATTGCTCTTCACTTGGCCTCTCTTGGAGCTAAACTCGTCATCAACTACACTTCCAACTCTACTCAAGCAGACGACGTCGTATCCCAGATCAATTCCACCTCCGATTCCCCACGCGCAATCGCCGTCAAAGCCAATGTCTCCGATCCAGATCAAGTCAAATCCCTCTTCGACGCTGCAGAATCAGCCTTTCAATCGCCGGTCAACATCCTCGTCAATTGCGCCGGCGTACTCGACGGGAAATACCCGTCTATCCTAAACACACCCCTGGAGGATTTCGACAGGACTTTCAATGTGAACGTGCGTGGAGCTTTCATATGCTGCAAAGAAGGCGCTAATAGAATCAAGCACGGCGGAGGGGGAAGGATTATATGCTTATCGTCGTCGATGGCGGTGGCGTTGAGGCCTGGGTTCGGGGCGTACGCGGCTTCAAAGGCGGCCGTGGAAGCAATGGTGAAAATACTGGCAAAAGAACTGAAAGGAACAGGGATAACGGTGAATTGTGCGGCGCCGGGACCCATAGCGACGGATATGTTTTACGAAGGGAAAACGGAGGAGATGATAAAGAAGGCGATTGATGAGTGTCCACATGGAAGGCTTGGACTGCCGGGGGATGTGGCGCCGGTGGTTGGGTTTTTAGCCGGCGATGCTTCTGAATGGGTTAATGGACAGATCATTCGTGTCAATGGCGGTTATATTTGATATTAGTATTATGTTCGTTTTGTTTCGTTTTTAGTTTGTTTTTTATTTGATATTTCCTTTGAAACATTGTTATAATCAATATTTTTAACCTGAAATAAGGTTTAAATTAAAATAATACGTAGTTCAATTTGAAGTCTAAATTTTGTGGATATGGTTTTAATTTTTTAATTGTATTTTTAAAATTATAAATATGAAAAATCCATTATTCATAAAAACTATTTAAAGAATTTCAATTCTTATACCACAAACTTAATTTATAGATAAAGTATCTGAATATTCTAAAACATCACAATAGGTGGCTTAGTAGTATAGAGTTGATACATTGCTCTCTTGAGTAAAAAAATTACTATTACGAAAATTGGTCCAAGATTAAATTGATCAACGAGCAAAGATGGTGACCAAAAAACCCACTATGTTTGGTTTAAGGAGAAATTACATAAATTCCATTAATTTGAAAGTTAATTACTTAGATACTTCCTATGTTCATAATTACTTGTCTATTTTTAAATTGACACACCTATTAAGAAAACAATAATTGACATAGTAAGTTTATCATTTTATGCCTATTAATTATAAAGTGGATGAATAAAAAATTTAAGATTTTCAAGAAGTTTTGTCTTTTTCAAAGTAATTAATTGAGGGTATAATAGATAAAAAGAATTTGTCCTTTCTTGATTTGTCAAAAATGGATAAGTAATCAGAGACAACTAAAAAAGGAAATATGGATAAGTAATCAGAGACAACTAAAAAAGGAAATGTGGACAAGTAATTAGGAACGGAGGGAGTACATTTTAGTTTGCATCACTATGTATCTTATCAGATTTTGGTGCCTTCAGATACGTTCAGATATATCTATCTCGGATAAATGAGTTAAATTAGGTGTAATTTATTTTGGATACATTGTATTTAAGTGGATTCGCATGTGTCTGGAATACATAACAAATCTCGTTGGCCTCCCTCACCTCTCTCCCTCCCATGTATCTGGTATCCCAGATACATACGAATCTCGCTCACCTGCCTTCGCAATTTCACTCGCTTCTCTTTCTATTTTTGTGTATCTAGTAACAAAAATACATGTATTTAAGTGTATTTTCCTTAATATATTGTAGAAAACTCTAAATAAGTGATAAGATACGAAATATTTTGAAAGTATAAATAATAATAGTTTATAAGATAGTGAAATATATCTAATTACGAAATTTTCCCTTGCTTCTTTAATGCTTTTATCGCTACTTCATGAAGTCTCTTGGTGTAAAAACTACCTGATTTGGATTGTGAATGAGGCTTACTGCTTTATACGAATGATTAGTGTTTGCTTAATACATGCGTATCATTTATTGTTGAAAGAAAAAAAATGATAATAATAGTAATAATAAGTGAATAAATTGTAGACATATCATAATCTAATTTAGTTCACATGCACTACTATTGGAATGTTGTCCTTTCCATAGATGGATGGATGGTTGAGAGCAAACAACTCAATTTCAACAGCATATTGGGCTTATCTTTTAAATAGCTAGTGCATATAAGTAAAATTTTATCATTCCCTTGAATTTAGACGCAATGATTCCATAAAGGCTATCAATTCCCTATATCTACATGTCCCAAAAGCAACTTTTTTGTAAATTCATCCACATATAGTGCATAGAAAAAGTCATTATTCTTTTATTGGTAAACAGTATCATGAGTGCGAATCGAATAAGATTTTGTACGTGTCCCTACTAGTACTAATATCTACTGAAAAAAATATACTAGTAACAAAGAACCATAACATTACTAGCATCAATGGAGGAGATTGACAGAGAAGCAACAAAAAATGAAATAAACTACAGAGGAATCAGAGCCATGCCCTTTGTCATAGGTATTTTTTTTATACACTATACTTTTCGATGTATGTTAAACATCATATAGCCGAGTCCAACTTCTTGTTGTATGTTAAAACTGCAGGGAATGAGACATTTGAGAAGCTGGGAACAATTGGGAGCTCATCGAATCTCTTGGTTTACTTGACAAGTGTTTTCCATTTGAAGACCATAACAGCTACTAATATTGTCAACATCTTCAATGGCACTTGCAACTTTGGCACCTTGCTTGGAGCTTTTCTTTCTGATACTTACTTTGGTCGTTACAACATCCTTGGATTTGCCTCAGTGTTTTCCTTCTTGGTACAATAAATACTCGTGTTGAAAATCTTTTTATGGTAACCAAACGCTAGAAAATGACTTCCAATTTGATAATTTACAGGGAATGCTAGTTCTGACATTAACAGCAGCAGTCTCAAAGCTTCATCCACCTATATGTGGAAACCAAGAACCTGCACCAGTATGTGTTGGTCCAACACCAGGACAAATGACATTTTTACTAGTAGGCTTTTGTTTGCTAGTAATTGGTGCTTCTGGCATAAGGCCATGTAACTTGGCATTTGGAGCTGATCAATTTGATCCCAAAACTGAATCAGGAAGAAGAGGAATCAGTAGCTTCTTCAATTGGTACTATTTCACTTACACATTTGCTGTGATGGTCTCATTGACTGTCATTGTGTATGTTCAAACAAGTATCAGTTGGTCACTGGGATTAGCAATCCCAACAATTATGATGTTCCTTTCTTGTGCACTTTTCTTTGTGGGCACTAAAATTTATGTCAGGCTTGTGCCAAAAGGTAGCCCTTTATCAAGTGTGGCACAGGTCTTAGTGGCTGCATTCAAGAAAAGGCACTTGCAGCTGCCAGAGCAACCATGCTACTCCCTATTCAACCATGTGCCTTCCAATTCCTTGAGTCCTTTGCTTCCTTACACTGATCAGTTTAGGTAATTCCACTTGCCAGCATCAAAGTTACGAGTTAATTTCGCGTAAATTGACCCTCAAAGTTAGATAAATTACTGACTAACTAAAATGGCTCATGATTTCAGATTCTTGAGTAAAGCAGCAGTAAAAACACCAGAAGACCAAATAAACTCATCAGATGGATCAGCAGTCAATCCATGGAGGCTTTGTAGCATTCAACAAGTGGAAGAAGTGAAATGCTTACTAAGAGTAATCCCAATATGGGTTGCTGGAACTATCTATTATGTCTCTGTTGTTCAATCACAAAATTATGTTATCTTCCAAGCCTTACAAAGTGACAATAAACTAGGCCACAACAATTTCCACATCCCACCAGCATCTTTCATAGTCATTTCCATGCTCAGCATAACCATTTGGTTACCAATATACGACCACGTTTTACTTCCATGGCTTCGGAAATTCACAGGGAAAGAAGACGGAATCAGCCTTCTCCAGAAAATGGGAATTGGAATATTTCTATCGATCGTAACAATGATCATATCAGGGATTGTTGAAGACAGGAGAAGAACCCTAACAATGACAAGGCCAATGCTACAAATGACTCAGGGGAAAGGTGCTATTTCATCTATGTCAGGACTATGGCTAATACCTCAGATGGCATTATCAGGTGAGCATTTGCAAATCAATGTCTGTTTTACAATTTTGCTCATCTTTTCAACTTCGACTTGAAATAGAGAATTTGCCCATCAATGGTGCATGTGTCCATGTACAATCCAACACTCCATGCACCAGTGGACAGTCGGGGGCATTCATATTTCACAGTAAGAGGTGAAATTCTTAGACTTATGAAAGATGAACAACTATGAAAGCATTTGCCATGGATGTTTCATTAATCAAGAACAAAAAATAACATTTTCACTCACGTTCCACTTCCACATACTATCTTTCAACCTTAACGTACTTCAAATACTCATAACTGAAAACAGGTCTTTCCGAGGCATTTACATTAATCAGCGAGAATGAGTTCTTCTACAAACAATGCCCTGAAAACATGAGGAGCATCGCAGCATCTTTCTTCTTTGTTGGATTGGCAGGGTCAAGTTATTTGAGCAGTTTCTTTTCATCAGTTGTTCATAAAACATCAAAATGGTTGGCTGAGGATCTTAACAAAGGGAAATTAGACTGGTTTTATTACCTCATTGCTGCATTAGAGATTCTCAATTTGGGATATTTTCTTGTTTGTGCAAAATGGTACAAGTACAAAGGAGTGGCAATGTGAAACAAAATTACATTGTGTAATTTTTAGTCAGCAGAAATAGCAAGGTAAGTTGTGGCTACAGTGTAAACGCTAGTTGTTCATGATTTAATACTAATGCTTTTGTTAGAACCCAAAATAGAAAGTAAAACTTTTATTATGGACTACTATTTTATTGCATCGAAGTCACTAAGCTATTTTTGAAACCAAAAAAGTCGCTCAATTTTGTCTAAGTATCATAAAAAGTCACTGAACTATTATTTATAACAAACAAATGAACCGAGTTTTCCCAAGTGTCACATAAAGATATTAAATAGTTTCTTTTTCAAATTAATTTTGTACCATAACTCTTTATAATCAAACTGTTAGCTTCTGGTGGGAATGTATGAAAGATCAATTGGTGGCTAAAACATCACCCATATTTTGAGATATTTCTTGTAAGTATAGACCTAATAGCATGTTAGCTCAAAATATAATACAACGCTTTACCCTCAAAGTGGAACTTCTCAGCACCAATCTAATTTAGTCGAGCCCTAAAATGGGTAGTGACATTTGAGTGGAAAACCAAAAAAAATTGAACTAATCCATTCAACAGCAGGTTAAAGAAATTCCCTCAAATATATTGAGAAGACACCATCATACACCAGAGCAAAAAAACCCAACTTCTTTAATCAATGAATAGAGAGAAGCAGTACAAAAATCAGATGCTGCTACACCATGAAATAAAAACTCTTGAGAATATAGAAAATGAATGCTGTTATAGCTTAATATTCATTCTTGGTCAATTGTAACATATATAATGTAGTCAAGACATGAAAGCAGGAAAAGATAAACCAAGAATTCAAAGCAAAAAAATGTATAAAATATATAAGGCACTTTTAAACACTGAAGACATTACTACTATGAACTTGTCGCTCCAGAGGTAACTCACACACTCATTATGTCTTCATTCTATCACCCACTCACCGGTTAAGTAGCACTAGTCAAACTTGCTCCCCCATCAAACAGTGTATGATTGCTGAATTGTCTCTATGTCAAGACCCTTCAACTTCACCACTGATTCCACGTGACCTTTAAGTGTGTGCAGCTCACGTTGCCTGCAATGAAATATGTAGCGTTCAATTTCCAAGAAGTCGCGAAAACTCAACATGTGTTTAGCAGAAGAAAACTTAGTAAAGATAAAGTGAAGCAAGCAATGGATATGTGATGTTGTAGCATGGCCATATGAGTGAAGGGAGAAGAGTGAAATGCCCACAAATGCAAGTTCAACTAGAAACATAAGCGTAATCCACTACGCTTCTGTTGTCAAAAAAAAAAAAAAAAATTCAAAATGACAATCTTTACCTAGCGATTTCAGCTCTCCTCTTTGCTTCCTCAGCTAACTGATTAAGCTCATTGAAATTGGTAGCTTCACTAAACAATTTGGTGTCAGGAACTTGCAGCCCATGAAGAGTCCTCTGTGCGTGGGCCCATTGAAGCTCACGTTGTTCTTTTCCGAAATCCTTCTTCCTGGTGAAAGCAATCTGTAATACAAAGAAAACCCGTCACATACCGTTGGATGAAAATAGCATGATAATGAATAGACATCATTTATGTATATCTCTACTGCATAATATACCCTTTGCTCAAGAACAAGATCCCAGGCCCTTCCACTCAGAGCATATCTGATTAAGAACTTGATGATATCAAGCGGGAAGTAGAATACTAAATTGTAGAGCCAGATCACTCCTGCCCAACCCCAGCCAATTCCTTCGATTGCAGCAAAGCTCCAACTTGCATAAACAGCAATCAAGGTGGCAACCTGTTTACAAATTAGCAACCAAACATTATAGATTGATGAAGTAGCGGAAAGTTTGCCAGAATGACTCAGCAAATGGCTTACCAGTTGAGCAATCAGAAAAGCAACCACAAGCAACAAACCAGGACGCTCAACAAACGACCAACTTCGAGATCTTGTGACAAATATCAGGGCCTGACTGATAGTGCTCACTTGAAGGTAAATTGCTGATGCAAGTTTCCTGAAGTCGTCAGTTGCTGTCCTCTGAAGTGTTGATACTCCAAATACACGCTGGAAAATCACCAAACTGAGTGAGATTACAAACTAAGAACAGTTCATAATTAACACCAGTTCAACATCTAAACAATCCAAACACCAAAGTCAACAGATCATTTAGTTTAATAAACAGTTAGTCATCATAACACCACTATTATCAAAGTTCTGCTGCACAGGTAAGATGAAAGTCCTCCATCATTTTTCATAGATAAAAGATGACCAGTCTGTGCGGCCAAACATTCCTTCATTAGTTCTTATTATATAATACATAACAGCTACATCTCAAACTCCCTGTATCTTTTTGTGAATATTGTGTCTGTTCATTGTCATGTCAAAACTGAACAAATTTATTGATATTAACAGGAGACTCATATGCTCACCGGGAAGAAATCTGTCTCATATGCTGCCCAAAAGAAAATGACTGTCATCATTGCCAAGTAGGCACCAAGAACAACCCCAGTAGTGAAAATCTCAGCCAGCTTCCAACTATCAGGCAGAGGAGATGGTTTAACCCTATCCTTTGATATTGTCATAATGGTACCTGAGATTATAACATTAGAAGTGAGACGTAGAAAAGACACTAGAACGGCAAGAGAACTAACTAAACACTGCAGTGGCAGATCATACTAAACTTTATAGAAGAGCTTTTGATGAAATGAAAAATGATTTTGTACATGTGAGGAGTAGCCTCTTATTCCTATTTCTCTTTGGTGCATCCATGGGGTTCCGATTTGAATTGAAGATTGGATGTCTTTTGTAGAAAATCATTTTTTCTTTTGTAGGTTCTCTACTTTTCTTATACCACATGAATGCATGTGTTATTCCCAACAATAATAAATTACTATCGCATTGTCACAGAAAAAGGTTATTAAACCTTAGAGGTCCTACACATGGAACTTGAAAGGCATGATAACAGCTCCTGATAACATTTTTTATCAATCTACCTTATCTTTTGATATATAGCGATAATGACAAGCATACTGCATCCTCTAATTTTGCCACTATTTTATCAATCAACAGAAATATCTTTTTCAGATTTTCGTACACCCATTAAGAAAACTACTCCCTTTGTTCACTTGTCCATTTTGCACTTTGCATGACCTTAAGATAATTAATATGATTATATTACCACAATACAAATATTACTTGATGTATAGTCTTAGGTAAATTGGGGAAATAAATAATTAATGTTGAAGGTAAAATAAAAAAAGAATAAATGTGTCTCTTACTATGTTAAAAGTGAGAAGTAAAAGTGAAAAACTACTTTTGGAAGAGTGGATAAGTAGAAGTAAATGGAGGAAGTAGTTAATATCATTAATTATAAGAGTTATTGACTAAATTACCCTTTCTCTTACCTAGTAAATCTGTAAATGTACATAAGCATAAAAAGACGTTTAAAAAGATGTAGGGATCATTTATTACAGCAAGAGTAAATTTGAAAATAATTAATCTCTTGCTTTCTTAAATGACACTTAATTTGGACCAAATTGTAAGGCATGAGAAGTATTTTGAACCGGATGAGGTAATAATTAATTGGAAAAGTGTTTCATACTCCGTATGTTCCTAATTACTTGTCCACTTTTCCTTTTTAATTGTCCCTAATTACTTGTTCATTTTGACAAATCAAGAAAGTTCAAAAAAAAAATCTCTATTATACCCTCAATTTATTACTTTGAAAAATGTAGAACTTCTTGAAAATCTGAAATTTTTAATTCATCCATTTCATAATTAACAAGGGTAAAATGGTAAACTCACTATATCAATTATTGTTTTCTTAATAGGTGTGCCAATTCAAAAATGGACAAGTAATTAGGGACAGAGGGAGTATGTTAGTACGTTTACCTTAGGTCCTATACTCTCTATGATCTTTTATTCATGTCAGAGATTTATAAACCATTAGAAATATAGAGAATTTCTAGCCCTTTTTTATTTTAATTTTGTATAATAATACAAGCATGTTTCATTTCAATACTCTCAAATTTTATCTTAAAGACAAATTAGGGGTCTTATAAAATGACGGAATGTTTAAAGTTTAAACTAAGCATTGTCTATGTTACTATTAGTGAAAAGGACCAACCGTCATTGAGGATTGCAATGATAAGCACCATGAAAGGTGGAAAGTCGAACTTCCAGATAAGGGCCAGAAGCATAAAACCAAGCTGTAACATATATAGAAGAAGAATGTCAAAATATCATTTAGAATCATAAAAATTAAAGAGAAACGAAGCAGCAGCCAAAATACATACCACAATACGGATTGTGATGGAAACAGCATATATCTGCCGATGCAAAAAAAAAAAAAAAAAAAATTATCAATATATTACATCAGAGACAGATTGTAAGTATATTAAGCTCATTCAGGAATACACTACCCTCAAAATAACAGATGCTAAGATATACCAAAAAATTAGGATGTATAAGGATCTAAATAAATGCCTCTAGTAGAACCAACAAGACAAATATATACCGTGTAGTTTTTCATCCTTTGAAAGATTGCTCGACTAGTCAGAACAGCACTAATGATGACACTGAGACCAGGTTCGGTAAGAACAATGTCAGAAGCACTACGAGCAGCATCAGTGGCATCATCAACAGCTATCCCAATATCAGCCTTCTTTAAAGCAGGAGCGTCATTGACTCCATCTCCAGTCATTCCACAGATATGCTTCCTAGCTTGCAAGCGTTTTACTATCTCATATTTGTGCTCTAAGGCAATGAGCAAGACAAGGTATCAGTAAAGACAAAGATTCCAATAAACAAGTACCCTATTGAATACCCAAAACTAGAGAAGTAAAGAATTTTCTGAGAGAGATATATACCAGGGAATACTCCAGCAAAACCATCAGCCTTTTCTATCAGTTCATCAATTGGTAAAGAAGCAATTGATTCATCCTTAGTCTGCCCCAACAGAGCAGATGAAGGATACATGTTGGTTCCCATTCCCAGACGACGCCCTGTTTCTTTTCCTATAGCCAGTTGATCCCCTGCCAATAGAACAGACATCAAGAAATTTAAGTAGGCACATAAACGTGTCAAAATTTCAATGTAGCAAAAAACGCACAACCAGTAAAATGACACACGTCCAAATTACGTCTGAGCTTTTTACAGCAAAAAGCAATATCTTGGTAAACACAAGTTGACAGACACAAAGTAATAGTCTTTAAAATTCAATTGTGAAAGCCTGAAATCCTTATCAACACAATAAATGAAATGCCAAGCGACGGGCATAGACATCATTCTCAAGCCAATAAGACCAGGCGGTGCCTCTAAAATGAAGCATAATCCAGTCCAACTATCATATTGTCCTCACCAAAAATCAAAAACAAAAAGGCACAGCCCCATTAAGAATTTGGAACGAATCAAAAGTAGCATTTGATGCAACAGCCAACAAGCTCAGAGTACAAAGAATCAGTAGCAGACTGCATTACCATCTCAAGTTGGTGATAATTTTGGAAACCTCTGTTCACTGGATATATTTTTCCTTCTCTCGTCCTTTTATTAAGGGGTTGGGTAGCCATTACTACCAAGTTGCCAATATAGCATGCAGTCTATTTGCCAACAATGTTTCAATACATTGATCATAAAAAATAAAAAAAATAGAAATACCTGTGATCATTTTAACATTCACTCCAAGATTCAAAGCCCTCCTTATAGTCTCAGCACTGTCATGCCTTGGAGGATCAAACAAAGGCAGGAGACCAATGAATTGCCATGGTCCTCCGGAACTCTCCTTCCTTCCCTCTGGAACTTCCTGCATGGAAAGTTAGGGTGTATGTGATTAAGCAAAATAAAGCCTCTATTTGTTTGACACAATGATAGAACTTGGAGACAGAGATAATTAATCCCTCCTCTCCACTATAATAGTATAGGTTATATGCTTAAGCTGCAAGATAATTGATTCTTTCAATTTATATATGACATGATGAGTTCCACAGATGATAAAAGGAAAGCAAAATACCTGGTAGGCCACACCAAGTGAGCGCAAACCCCTCTCAGCAAACTTATCAATCACTGCATGAACTCTACGTTCTATGTCTGACTTGTTGTGTGCAAGATTTAGGATCTAATCCAAATTGCAGTGATTGGTTAGAAAATGCAATCATGGAAAGTAAAAGCAAGCAAAGAAGGACTACTTAGATGATCACAGTCATACCTGCTCTGGTGCCCCTTTGCTGACCCTGTGCATTTTCCCTTCACCATCAAGATAAGTAAGCGCTGTTCGCTTTTCAGTTGGATTGAAAGGAAGAAAGTGTATTTCACGAATGCCAGCACGAGCCTGCATTAATGGCAGCATTAGAACAGTTCTCTAGATAAAATGGATGCACTAATCACACAGTCGTGCAATTCTAAAGTTACCTCCTTCGGGTCAGACAACATCCCAACAATAGCAGTATCAATGGCATCCTGGTTCTCTGTACGAGACGCTCGAGCTGCCATCAGAACAACAGTATCTGCGTCAACACCTTTGGCAAAAACCTGATAATTTAGCAGGAACAAACAAAAGAAAATCAGAGTCTGTGTGGGATAAGGAATAAACACAAGACTGAACTCTTATTCTCACCTCAACAAGGTTTTTGTCAACAGTAAGCTTGTTTAGTGTAAGGGTCCCTGTCTTGTCACTACAAAGCACGTCCATACCAGCCATCTCCTCAATAGCTGTCATTCTTTTCGTAATAGCACCCTGAATAGTTAAAATGATGAAATATGCAATCACTTATCAGAACTGTTGAACTACGATAACTCACGATTGAAGACATGCTGAAACACTATATCCTAAGATCATGATGCTAACTAACAAACCTGTTGAGCGAGCCGATGAGAACCAATTGCCATTGTGACTGAAAGAACCGTTGGCATGGCAATTGGAATTCCACCAATGAGAAGGACAAGAAGATTGTCAATCCCAGGGCGATATTTGCGGTGTTGGATAGGGTACATCACAATGATCTCTATTATCATCCCCACTGCAATAGAACAGATGCAGAAGTTTCCAATAGCAGTCAAAACCTGATAGAGACATCAACAACATTGAATGTGAGATTCAGAAGAATGAAATTATCAACTAATATTCAAAACAATTAAGACAATACAAGTTCAACTCACCTTTTGGAAGTGTCCCACTTGGTTTGTACTGTCAACAAGGTGTGCAGCCTTCCCAAAAAAGGTATGAACCCCAGTGGCGATGACGACAGCTTCTATCTCTCCCTGCTTACAGGTGGAACCAGAGTAGACACCATCTCCAGGACCTTTTGTTACAGGAAGAGATTCACCAGTCAAAGCAGACTGCAAGTAATAGATAATATCAGTGCCACAGTTAAACAAAATATTGAATGCAGAGAGCAACCACTTATCGAATCGTTAAAACTTAATCACCTGGTCAATTTTCAGCGGATCACCTTCAAGAAGACGAGCATCTGCAGGAACAATATCTCCCAGTTTAATACTGATTATGTCCCCAGGAACAAGAACAGCAGCATCTTCTTCATTCCATTTTCCATCTCGAAGAACCTGCATATATCAACAAGAGCAAACAATCAAGACGACTTTCCATTAGTTTCTCAACTTCATACTTCCCATCAAAATTATGAAAGTTAAACAACTTTCACATGCTGTCTAATAGCAATTGAATAACAGATTATGGTTGGTGACTCTAGAACCTTGGCTTTAGGAGCGAGACGAGCCATGAGAGCAGCTGCTGCATTGCCAGCATTGTTCTCCTCAATAAAACTAATTGTTGAGTTAATCACAAGCAAGGTAATAATACCCACAAAATCTTGCCAATCCGGAGGCTTTCCCTACAAAATTCGACATATATTCAATTAAGTCAAAAGAACCAGCATATTATCCAATATAAAGGTAAATCAGATTGTCGGCGCTTACTCCTCCATTTGCAAGAGCAATTGCCATAATAGCAGCAGCTTCCATAACCCATGAGAGAGGATTCCACATAAACCCCAGAAATTTCAAGAATTTGCTCTCCTATAACACAGCAAACAGTAACATTCAACAATGATAACAGTTCACTTTAACTTTTAAGTCAAAAACTTAAACATCAAATTCTCCATCAATTGAGCTAGTTCAACTAAAGACATCTAATTTTCAGCTAAAAAGAGTCCATTCAAAATCCAAACAAGACAGACAAGATATCCAAAGAAAACAAAAGGAGAAAAGAGGAAACATTTCAGCAACAAAAAAAGAAAACTAACCCACCAAAGTACCAAATCAAAAAAGGAAGAGAATATACAGGAGATTCAGTTCAAAGTGGACCAGCAGGGGAATCAAAAAACAAGAAAAGGAACAATTCTACAAAAAGAAAAAAGAGTAATCATCACCACACCTTCTTCTCCTCTAGTTTGTTGTACCCAAAAATTGCCAACCTTTCTTGGGCAGCTGTACCAGTAAGACCCTCTTTGGTACATCTCAAATTTTCAAAAACTTCTTCAATGGGTATATTCTCCTGCAATTACAACATCAACAAAAAAGGAAACAAACCCATTAAAACCAACAAAAAATAAGTTTAAAAAATTAATCTTTTTAGTCAGATCCATTACCAAATCCACAGTCTCCTTTAATACAGCATCTAACACCTCAGGTTTCTCCCCCATCTTGCTCAATTTCCTCTCTTCCTATTTCAAGATTCAACACAATTTTATTATATTATATCAATAAGGTACTAAAAAATCACCCACAAGATAACTGAGCTGAGTTAAAGAGTAGGAAGAGAAGCAACAACTGCCCACCAAAGAAAGATAGGATTTTTTTGGGTCCTGAAATAGGATTGGTAAGTCGCCCACCAAATCCAAAACACAGTGTGGAAAACTAATACAGTTTATAACAGGCTCCAAACACTCTTATGTACTCTACCCGTTTCGAAATACTTGTCACAATTTTTTTCTCCAAAATTAAACAATACTAATTTTGGTCAATATTATTTTTTTCGAAAGTCAAATCATACATCTTTGACTAATATTGTGATAATTTTCATTTTAAGTTTGAAAGTTAAAACAATGCAAATTTGACCAATATTTTAAAACACCATCTTTGACAAATATTATTGTAATTTTCATTTTCAGTTTGAAAGTTACTAAATAATACGAAATTTGATCAATATATAAATTTTTCCATCAAATTGATATGAAAAAATTGTAATTTATAGTATTCTTCGTATAAATTTTTGATATTTTAATTTTAAAACATCAAATTAATTTTAACCTTAAAATTAATTTAATTAACTCTTAAAAAATATTTTCCTTTCTATTTTAATTTTATTTATATTAAATTCTAACTTCAACTGCATTATTTTCTTTCACTAAAATAAACTTTGCTTTATTTTACTTTTTCTACTAAAAGAAGTAAACACAGTTTCTTTCTATATAAAGAGATTTTGTTGTCTCAGTTAGTGAGTGACCATTTGGAGTATCGTAAATCAACGAAGTCAGAAATTTCGTTTAAATCATTTAAAATTATATATATATATATATATAATATAATTTTTGATAAAAAATATTTTAATCGATGAACGATCGGTATAATAATAAGGGGTGTGCCTGCACATGCTCATGTGCCCCCCACCCACACAAACAAGTACCATACTTCTTTTAGTAGTCTTTTTCCTTTTTTTTTTTTTTTTAATCTTTGAATTAATTAAAAATTTGTGATTTTATTTGTGAATAAGAAGAAAGACAAATAAATATCTTCTTGTTTACAAAAATAAAATATTTTCTGTTTTTAATAAAAAGACAGTCAACTTTCCTAATGCACGTTACTTAGTTGTACTACACAAACTTCTTTGACGTATAGCTGGCTGCTGGTCACAGTCTATTTTGATCCAGATTATAATATATTTTTAAAAAATATATCAAAAAAGTAATTAAAATAGTATTTTTTATTGGATCTCTTCAACATTATGTCATTTTTTTATTATTTTGTTGTGGACTGATATATTTGCATATAATAAAAAAATACTTTAAGCCTGCAAGTTGACACATTCCTTCAACCAGTAGACCTAGTCAATTTATTTTCACCTTCCTAAGCAATTTTTATTTATTTTTTTCTACCCGGTGTTCAGTATTCATGAGCACGATTAAATTTGAATTCGCGTTGGGGAAGTCTCACATTAAGGGTAAAATACTTTCTAACAAAGACGACTTCGTATTCAGGGGGTCTTCGAACTCGAGACTTTTGATTAAAGATAAAGGAATACTTATTATTCTATGACAATTGTTGTTGATATCTTCCTAAGCAATTTTATTGTTTGTTAGACGGCAGAAGGATCATATATTGCTCTTAATTATTATTTTTTACAAATAAACAATAGTTTATTACATCAGCTAAATTAATAATATAATCATTTTTATACTGACAAATTCAAGTAAATAATAATAATATAATTCAACTTCAACTATGCTCTTATTCTTATGCATGCAAACTGGTGTTTGTTAAGCCGGACAAAGAATTAATTACGAATTCTGTTTTAGACTATAGGTTTTAAATGTTTTTTTTTTTTTCATAAATTTTATGTCTAATCAAACGTAATTGTATAAATTTGACTGTGATTTCTTGAAATATACATGAACATAAAGTTGGTATATAGCTAATTTTTTTCAAATTTTTTGCTTGTTGAGTCATGTTCATGTACCCACGTTTGAGAACAATAATTGAAATACAAATCCAATGATCTTGGCCACTAAACATAATTATAATTTTGACAAAGTCACATGGGATTGTATAATCCTTAATTAATAAAGTTGAAGGCATCAAAATATACTAATAATAATTAGGACGTGATTATCACTTCAAAATTACTTTTTAAAAACTAGCCATTTGGCAATCAACAATTCATCACTTATAAACCAAAATTTTAAATACTCATGAAAAATACTAGCAAATCATTGAACAATTCAATTAATTTATTTTTCTTTCAATTGAAAAGGTACAATAATTGTTTTTAGTGGAACTTTTCACATAAGAAAAATCAAATAAATGGACAGCTTTTTGTGGTGTCCACCGAATAATCAACAAATCGTTTATATTTTTTGGAAAGAATAGTAGGTAACTTGAAATTAGTTTTAACTTTTTATATGTTTCTACCAAAAAAAGAAAAACTTTTTATATGTCATTTTCCAAAGATTGTTTTCCAACCCCTATTATTTTTTTGTCATTTCATGACTCTTTTTTTTTCCTTTTGTCCCTTGATGATGCTGCTGGCTATAGGTTACTCTCATCGTTCCAAAATAGTTATCACGTTTTACCTTTTGAGAGTTAATGTATTTAATTTAAAAAAATTTAATTGATTTATTTTAAAATTTAATTAGATATTTAAAAAATATATTAAAATATTATTAGTTGAATTGTTTCTCACATGATAAAAAATACATTTTATAATATTAGTCAAAGGAAATTATAACAAGTATTTTGAAACAGAGAAAATACAAGCTTTTTGAATAATTTGTTACTCTTGCATTTCAAGTTATTTGTCGTCCTTATTAAAAATTAATTAGTAATTTATCATTTTAAATGTTCATTCAAGATAAAATTAATTATTCTTTTTAAATTTTATTCTTAGCACTAATTCCTTTCAATAGAGTAAATATTTAATATTACATATAAGTTATATTGAGACACAAATAAAAATTAAATAACCAAAAGCATTTCTAGTTAATTTTTTTCCTAAGAAACGTGGGGGAAGAAATACGTAAAGATAATATAAGACGGATGAAATAATTTTAAAAAATCCAACTATTAACAAGTTTCTCTCAAAGTAAATGTCATTAATTAAGTCATTCTTAATAAGTAGATTCATAGAATAACGTAAGTACATCCGTAAATAAGTAAGATTTTAAAGCTGGTTAGTATAATAGTATAGGATTAATATTAATGCACTCAATATTTTTCGAGGCAATAAATGGAAATGTAACATAGATAAATATACTTCTATTTTTTACGAGTTTGATCAGTTTGAAAAAACAAGAGATAATTTATCATTTTGTGTCCATTTTACTCTTGTGTTAAGTACTAGTATTCAATATCGTCTAATAAACATTTCCCAAAATATTAAATTTAATATATTTAAAGGATAATATTACCTCTATTATATATATATTTTTTTAAGATGTGTGCCAACTGTCAAGTCAATAGTAGACAGCTATTATAGGACTAAGGAAATAGCAAAATTTTCTTTCTCCTAAAAGATTAATTATTTTTCTCATAAATAAGCATATCATGGATCACATACTTAATTAGTGAGGTGCAATATTTATTTTTAAAAAGACCTAACATTTTAGCTTAAAATAATTGTCATCCTAAAAATTTAAGACTAAAATTGATAATTATTTTTAATTAATACTCTTAACATTAAAGATACACTTCTTTATAATTATATTATATAGGTTAATTTTCAAATTAAAATTAGTTATAAAAAGAATAGCTTAAATTATATTATATATTTTTTTAATAAACGTAAAAAAAAATGATTAAACATGGTGCATGCAAAAAGCTTAGTAATGCCTTTACTTTTCCTCCTTATTCAGCTTTCTTTTCTTCAAACTTTCCATTTTTCTTTTTATCTTTACTTTCCCTTTTCTTCTTTTCTACTTTCTCTAATATCCGTACATTATATAAAACTTACTTTTTGGCTCCTTTTACAGTCATATATTACCTTTCAATTTTGAATTATTATTTTTCTCGATGCCCAGTATTTGCATTCGATTAATTCAGAACACCTTCATTGACAAGTTTCATTTAAAAAAATAAAATACCGAGTCACGTTGGAGGATACGTGATTGTACATAATATTGGTTGGAGGTTACATGTATTACATCGATGGTACATTATACATAATACTCGTGAGAGGTTACATGTATTATATCAAATTAATTAAGATACACATTATTTGCAATAAATTTTAAATATATGGAAAATAAATCAACCACACAAATAAAATCTGAAGAAACATGAATGTTTTATTGATAATAGCGTGGGTACAATTATGTTCCTCTCATAATATTTATTCATGATTCGAGGGCTGTTAGTTGCGTATGTTTTGAACTGGAATGATTTAGATTTGACCTCTATATGAATATTTCATGACTTTTATGAAATATATCGAGATCTTGATCTTTAAAAATACCCAAGAGTTTATGGGATATTTAACATGAACTAGGGTTTATGGTTGAGTAGCCTCCAAAAATTCTAATTGGAATTAAACACACCTTGTAGAATTCCAATTCGAATTAAATACATTTTGTAGAGTCCCACAAAATTTTAATGTCTACACACATAAACTAGTCTAAAAACACAATTATCAACAAAAAAAGAAAAGTATTTAACTTTCCTATTCAAAGTAGGCCATCAATATTTTTGGTGTATCTTAGATTGGTAGTGACGAGATATATTTTATTTATTTAAGGTCTGTATCAAGCTTTTAATATTCAGATCTGATTTTTTGTATAATTAAAAAAAAAAGCAAAATTTAAATAATGTGGCACAATATTAGTGACAACAAATCCTAGAATCCGTTTGGATTGACTTAAAAAAAAAATAGTTTTTAACTCAAAAATAAAAAAATCAAACTGAAATGACTTTTAAGTCAAAAAATAAAAAGTAGGGAGGAATCTACTTTTGATTTCTAACTTATTTTAAGTTATTTTTTATATTTGTCAAACACTTTCAAAAGTAAAAAACTGACTTAAAATAGATTTGACCAATTTTTAAGTTAATCCAAACAAGCTTTTTAAGTCTTCAAAGTTGCTAGCCATATATGTATGGAAAGGACAAAATATGCATTGGCCTAATTTAAACGGTTATGAAGACAAATGTTTGAAAAACTTTTCCTATAAAATTAAACACCATATTTTATTGTGAAAATTATAAGAAAAAAATAAAAAATAAAAAACTTTTTGCCCTTTCACTGAGCTTAAAATAACATTGCTTTATCTTGTATTTGCCCTCTATTTTAAAGGACCTATGTATACAAATAAGATAGTTTGTTCACCTAACTTCAATTTTATGATCATAAACATAAACTATATATCAAATTTTATTTTGATATTTCATGAGTAATATTTAAAATATTATATCATATGAGAATGGAACTTTCTATGATGTCAATTAGATCCTTCATAATTATTATTATTATATCACTAAAGAGCATATGATGGAATAGTAAGTACTCTTTTGTTCTTAATCAGAAGTTTCTAGTTCGAACACGGGATATGTAGTCCCAATCATCTTTGATAAGAAGTACTTTACCTCTTAAAATGAGATTTTTTTTGCGCGAATCTAAATTAATCAGCTCCAAAATAGATTTTGAACACAAAAAGTCCTTCATAATTATACTTTATATATAGTCATGATTCATTCTCTTTTACTGGTTGTTTACCTAACTATCAAATATTATTTTGATATTTCATATGCAATATTTAAATATTTTTGTTTATAAACGTGGTTAAAAATTTACACTTGATTACTGAGGTTAATTTAATCAACTCATCAAGGCGAAAAAAATTAATTGAAAAGTAAAGAGTTTAGGCACACTAGAAATAGTCTTTATTTAAGTTTATTTATATGGTACCAAGTGGGACAAAAATATCATTGTTTTGAATTTTCAAAGGATCTAAAAACTAATTAAATTAACGTTGGGTGGGGGTGGAGAGAAAAGGAGATTCATCCACAAGAATTGAAACTTCCAGAAAGAAAAACTAATAAATGGTGTACTTTCTATGATAATAAAGTTAGGCCTTTTATGTCCATGTATTATGGGCTAATAAGTATTAGGTATTTAAGGATTTCTTCTTTTTTCTTAACAAGAAGGAGTCTTTTTTTTTTGGTACGTATATAAGAAAAGTCTTTTGTGGGCTTACATGAAATATACATTTAATTGGAGTTTCAAAGAAGAGTCGAAAGATGAAAAATACAATAATGTGATCAACGACACAAGGATTAATTAATCGTAAGATGATTAAGATCTTTTTACCTTAAGAATCAGAGTTATGATGTCTATCTAAACATCCTTCATTGAAAGATTATGAGTACTATACTATATATATATATATAAAGGGGTTAAATCTTACTCTATATTGATATATGTAGTATTTTGGAAACTCTTATAATCAAGGGAAAAAAGGACAAATATACCCCCGAATTATTATGGGTGGGTTTTTAATTTATGGATAAAATTAAAATAAATTTAGTTGAATCGTTGAGATGAAGCCACGTGTCCCTCCGTTAACCTCAAGGGTATACACAACCTAAAATATTAACGGTAAGGGTATGAATAGCCCTAAAATATAACGGAGGATATTGACATACCATTTATAATAATTCGGGGATATATTTGTCCTTTTTCCCTATAATCAATGATAACTCATAGCGTAATGGCAAGGACAGGCATAAAACTTACACGGTGCCCAAGTTTGATTCCGTGAATCTATATTTTGTTTTTCTTATTGTGAACTGCTTAACATATGTAAGATATTAAAAATATAAAAATGACACAATTTTAACATAAAGTGAGCTTGATGACTTTTGGGTGCAGAATTATACAGGGCATGCAAGACCAAATTTCTATAATGAAAAAAAATTTGAATTTACTATTCAAAATTTGAACATCCTTCATAAATTTTTTGGCTACATCGTTGCTCCACCGTTAATCAAAACTCAAATTTGAGTCCTCAGTAGATAAAAGTCCTAGATTGATTCTGTATTATTAGTGGAATATATTATATATTATATATGTGTCGTCACCCTAGCATTAACACAAAAAAGCAACTGGAAAAAAGTTAGCATTAATAATTACATATCAAAGATTCTAATTTACATGAGATTTGGATTTTCTCTTTGATTCTCATTCACTTGGCCTTGCCTTTGTCTTTATTTCTTACACCACATATTGTACAGTAGAGATAACAACAATTAATAATTACTCTTGATTTATTTAGACAGACACCAACTAGCATTTTATTAGCACTAATTTGAATTAAGACATGTATACAATTAATTAGGAATCGCAAGTCCAATAAACAAAAACAAATTTAAATATTATTACATCTTTAAATCTTAGTAAAAAAGGATAATGGGATGAGAATACTATTTGGCAATGAGATTTTTTCATTTTTTAATTTTCGAAGTTGAATTTCAGACAATTTTCAAATATATATTATATTTCACTTGTAGAGTAGTAACTCTTTAAACTTCAATTATTCACTTGACATATTTAAAATTATTTTATTTAATGACATTTAGTACTTTATACATATTTCTTTTAATTTACAAAAATCAAAATATTCAAAATTATGTCCTAAATTTAATGTCCAATCAAATTAAGACGCATAAAATGACACAAGGGTCAAAATGTGAGCTTAGTATTATTTTGAGTCAATATGTTGGCAATCACCATCAAATAACTACACCTCCATTCCACCAAATAAAGTAGTTTGTGTGGAAAATAATAATATTAGGTCTAGCTAATTCAACGTCAAAAGATAATTCATAAGATAAAAGCTTATTCAAAATCATATAATTAATGGGACAACAACCTGCCTTGACCAACAAATGGGACACTTAACACCTCCTCCCTCTTCCCCACAAAAGAAACTAAGCTTCGAATTTGACTCAAGTTTAAAAGCTAGCGCATAAGACGAGTATTATCTAAACATATATAATGAAACAAAAACTTATTCTCTCAAACAATATGCAACGCACACTCAACATATTACTTATAGATTATATAGTATTCTGTCTCAATTTATATGACTTATTTTTTTTAGTCAGTTAAAAAAATGACATATTTCTATATTAAGTAACAATTTAATTTTATAATACATATTTTATCCTTAATGAAATGGTTTATAGTTACACAAATATATGTCACTCGTTTTAGATCACAAGTTTAAAAAATCTTTCTTTTTTTCTTAAATTCCATGCTGAATCAAACTAATCAACTCATATAAAATGTGACGGATGGAATATTATTTATGGAAAAATCCTTTTGGCCAGAATGGTATTTTACCTTTTTGAACATTTTTACCCTTTTAACTTTAATACTTTTTAACTAAAAAATGGAAAAAATATCAATTTATTTTAAAATTAAAAAAAATCCTTAAATTTTCTGGCCAAATTCTGATCAAATTTTCTGGTCATTTAGCATTACCCATTATTTATATGGAGATCTCGTCAAGCCTCTCCAACTACTTTTTTCATATTACTTTGTTCTTTGAGTAATTAGGTGAGCAAGAAGGAACTTTCGAAAAGAGAAAAGGATTGAAAACGAATGCAAATTAAATTGAAGACTTAAAAAAGGCCCAAAAACTTAAATTACTTGAAAAGAAAATAAAGAAGTTCTTGACCAAGTTGTTCTTATGGGGTTCAAAAGACAATAAAGAAGACATAGGACATGTGATGTGGCACATGTCCCTAATCAATTCACAAACCTATGCTATTTGACTGACTTCTTCCCATAACCAAAGGCCATTATTCAATAAATAAGAGTTCGTAGCGGAGCAATAAGAAATCTTTCATTCTTAATTTGAAGTTCTCACTTCAACTCTACTATGATCAAAGTCGTCTTTGTTAGAGATCGTATTTTACCATTTAAAATTAAAATTAATCGAACCTCAATAATATTAATATCGAACACCGTAGTCACAATTCAAACACCAAACCTTCATATAAAAAAAAACATATCACATGATGACATGTCCCATTTCCCAAGAAATGGTACCATCCGTACTATACCGTAACACCTCATATATACTTTAATAATTACTACTTATAAATTAAGAATCATATATATGGCCAAAAACATTTTATTATAAGAGTTCTTGCAATCTTTCAATGTTTTTTTTATTGAACTTTCCAACAGTTTTCTTTACAACTAGCAATAGACTTGTTCTTATTCTTTGATGTTCACTTTCAGCCAGTATATAGTTAGAGACAGAAGTGATGGCCAGGGTGTTAAAAGAAATATCAAATGGAAATCGAATCGAATCGAAATTAAATCAAAGTTAACATAAAAGGCTGACGTATTCTTTGACTTATTGATTTGCTTTAGGGGATGTTAAATTGAAAAAGATCGATAATATTTAATTTGTTTTAGTATTTACTAGGTGCACACATATACATATTTTTATCTATAATACTTGGTTGAGTTTTATATTATTTTTTATTGAAGTAATTTAGGGATGAATCTAAGGTGATTGTATGTAGGTTGACAAAATGATTAAAAACTTACGATTATTCATCCGATCCAAAGTCAATTGTATAATTAAATCACAAACAATGAATGAAATCTTTGTTATTCAAGGAAATTGCTATGTAAATTCCACCACTCTCAGTTCAACAATAGTGATTAACTATTAACTTGAGAAAAAGATTGAAAAGCAGTAAATAATAAAGGTAATTTTACCAAATCACCTTTATTAAATATAAGATATTTAAGTATTTAATAGCAAGGATAAAATAGACACAACATGATAAATTATTTATTAATTTTATAAACTGAACAACTATTATTAGACATTTCAAAATAGTATATAGTGGACAAATAAAAATGAATGGAGTCCGGAGGGAATACTATAATTTCCGGAAGGAAAAAAAATCATGGGTATTATCCATCAAATACACCTTCATTAAAGTATGTAAATACATAAAGTTAACACATGTATTATTTTTCTTAATACACGCTATCAAACAACCCCTAAAGGCGTAATCCCTACAAATACACTTATTATTAAAAAGAGTAATAAAAAAGAAGAAATATTTGTAATCCGAGAGCACTCATTTCTTTTTTCTTTATTTGATAAAACTAAGAGTTATAAGTTTGCTACATTTCTTATATCTTGAATAAATTTATTTATTCCATCCTCCTAGCTAGTTAAATCTGATTAAAGAAAAGTACTAACATATGAAATTTTGATTTATTTGGAAATATGTTTTTCACGGGTACTGGAAACAATTATTCACATTGAGAATCTCAACGAGAAGTCCTAAAAGTAAATAAAAACAAAAGCTAAAAACCATACAACTAGTATATGAAACATATAAATATCGTAAATATATATAATATATATTTTATCATATTTTTAATTTTCATCCATTTCAATCATTCAAGTGGACTATGCTTTGTCATTTATTTGTTTTATTCAGTGGGCAAGGAGCTGTATGGCCAGCAAGACGATCTTTTTATTCACTTGCTACTTAGTGATATATCATTCATCACATGCACAACTTTTACACAAATATATTAAAATGTATTTTTTTTTTGGTCCAAAAAATTGTAACTTGTAGTATTTTTTGTATAATTTTTAATACATAAGCTTTACTTGTATAAAAATTAAAATATTGAGTTAGTCTTCTTAAAAAAAGCGAAACATGAAGTTACAGTTTCAAATGGATGGTTATACCAACATGGGTTGTGGTGTAGTGGTGGAACTACTTCAGCGTTAACCTGAGGTCTCGAGTTCGAACTCAGGGTATAGAGAAAATCATGTTGGGAGCGCCACTCCTGAATAGACCCTGCAGTGCGCGATCCAAATTTAATCAATGCTCTAATGTGTGCTCCGAACACCTGATGGAAAAAAAAAGTTTATAAGTTAGTGCTGATATACATCATATATACTTATATATATAGCAGGTTGGTTATTACTTCCAACGTGTCACTGGTTATTAATTATTCTATAAAAAATTATTTGTAATTATCTTATAAATAATCTAATTGTGAAATATTTTTATGATATCATACCAAAAATAAAACTTATAGAATATTAAATTTAAAAAAAGAGTGGATTGGGGGATGTATATTTCTATATCCACATGGAGGGGG
>JAJOOO010001329.1:0-30515 GCA_029582685.1 Solanum piurae | reverse complement strand
GTTAGATCCATTTCCCACTCAATTTGACCCCCTGAATAGGAATATGAAGTCGAATTTCCGAAATCATGCACGGATTTTGAGATATATGGAAATTACAATTATAGGTGTTTCCGAAGCACATTTTCGGGCATTTTTTGGGGTCGTTTCAATAATGGTGAACCATTTAAAAAGTACTGAAAATTGACATTTCTCTATGAAAAAACTTGACTGGCCAATCCACGGACCATACCTACAGTCCGTGTGTCAGACGAAGGAATGTTGGTGGCTCAGTCGGACTGGCATCAGATTTCTGAAGAAAGCTGACATTTCTACCATTTTGAATTCGAGGTGTTTCATTATCTCCCTCTTGGGATCATTCGTCCTCGAATGAGATTTAAGGCATCGTAAGGAAGGTAGAAACTCAATCTAACAACCCATCATGAATGCAATCATATAAATGCACATTCCGAGGAGGAAACATCAACTCCAAGCTAAAGCATGTTCAGAACATCATATCATGAAGTCTATATAAAACCCATACTCAAATTCACATAAACATATAGGAATCAATCATGTAAGTTCATTTTCTTAAAAGTTAAGCTTTTCATGAATCATTCATAATGAGGAAATCATGGGAATATCTAAGACACATGACACCTAATGAGTAAACCATGAGGAGCTAAATAACTTAAGATTGAGTAGGGACGAAGGGAAAGAGATGAGGATAACGGAACATCATATCGGCCTCGGCCTCCCAAGTAGCACCCTCAACTAAATGATTCCTCCAAAGAACTTTCACAAAAGCAACTTCTTTATTTCTCAACCTCTTAACTTGCCGGTCTAAAATCTCAACTGGAACCTCCTCATATGAGAGATTCTCTTTAACTCCCAAACCTTCTAAGGAAACTATAGATGTTGGACCTCTAATACATTTCTTCAACAAGGAGACGTCGAAAACTAGATGCACCGATGCCAAGTTGTTAGGCAAATCAAGTTCATAAGGAACCTTGATAGTTCGCCTCAAAATATGATATAGGCCCACATATCGATGACTAAGCTTCATTTTCTTGCCAAACCTCATTAGACCCTTCATGGGTGAAATTTTCAAGACCCAATCATTAACATAAAACTCAAGATCTCTTCTCCTAACATCAGCATATGGCTTTTTCCGACTTTGGGCCATTTTCAACATTTCTCTAATAAGTCAAACTTTATCCATAGCCTCATATACCAATTCGGGACCTAATAGGGAAACTTCCCCCACCTCAAACCAACCTATTGGAGATCTACACCTCCTTTCATATAGAGCCTCAAATGGATCCATACCAATATTTGAGTGAAAACTATTGTTATATGAAAACTCTATCAAAGGCAAGTGATCATCCTAATTACCCTTGAAGTCAATTACACATTCTTTCAACATATCTTCCAAAGTTTGGATAGTTTGCTCCTCTTGCCCATCGGTTTGTGTATGAAAGGCCGCACAAATATTAACACGAGTACCAAGACCCTTTTGGAAAGGTTTCCAAAATTGAGAAGTAAATTGGGTACCATGATCAGAGATAATGGATAAGGTTACTCCATGCAGCCTCAATATTTCCTTCATATACAACTTATCATAGTACTCTGCCGAATAAGAAATCTTGACGTGAATGAAATGAGTCAATTTCGTCATTCGATCTATAATAACCCAAATCGAATCATGTTGTCACCGGGTGCGAGGCAAACCAACAATAAAGTCCATGTTAAAATCTTCCCACTTCCAAGTAGGAATGCTAATATCTTGAGATAAGCCTCCCAGCTTTTGATGCTCAACTTTAACTTGTTGAAAATTACGACACTTAGCCACAAATTCTGCAATATCCTTCTCCATTTCATTCCACCAATAAACATCCCACAAGTCACAGTACATCTTGGTGGCTCACGGGTGAATGGAAAATCAAGAACTATGAGCTTATGACAAGATTTTTTCTCTCAAGTCATCTACATTAGGAACACAAAAATGACCTTGATATCGAAGCACACCATCTCCCTCTTTGAAGAAAGCCTCAACGGACTTTTTAAGCACCGTTTCCTTCAATTCAACCAAAATGGGATGAAGACCCTGCTTGGCCTTCACATCCGCCACAAAAGATGATTCTGAACCATTGTGAGCCATAACACCACCCTTGGTAGAGTTAACTAACCGAACACCCAAAAAGGCCAATCTATGAACATCTCAAACAAACTCCTTTCTATCATTCTCAATATGAGCAACACTACCCATCGATAATCAACTAAGGGCATCCTCCACTACATTTTCCTTAGCTAGATGATAGAGAACACTTATGTCATAATCCTTCAGTAATTCAAGCCATCTCCTTTGGCGAAGATTTAGATCCTTCTGATTAAACACTTATTGCAAACTTTTATGGTTGGTTAAAACGTCTATATGAACACCATATAAGTAATGCCTCCAAATCTTTAAGGCAAAAACACGCGCCGCTAGCTCGAGTTCATGGGTGGGATAATTCTTCTCATGTATCTTAAGTTTCCTTGACGCATAGGAAATAACCTTTCCATTTTGCATAAGGACACATCCTAGCCCAATTCTTGAGGCATCACAACAAACCACAAAACTGTTTGTCCCTTCCAATAATGTTAACACTTGAGCGAAAGTATGTCTATCTTTCAATTCTTGGAAACTCTTTTCACACGCTTCAGATCATATGAACTTAACCTTCTTTTGAGTCAATGTCGTCAATGGAGAAGCAAGCGAAGAAAACCCTTCAACAAACCTTCTATAGTAACTGGCTAAACCCAAGGAACTCCTAATATCCGAAGAGGATAGAGGTCTAGGACAACTTTTAACCGCATCTGTCTTCTTAGGATCTACCTCAATGCCCTTACTGGAAACAACATGCCCAAGAAAAGCCACGGACCTTAGCCAAAAATCACATTTGCTAAACTTTGCAAAGAATTGTTGGTCCTTGAGGACTTGCAACACAATTCTCAAATGATCTGTATGCTCGTCTTCACTCCTCGAATAGACCAATATATCATCAAAATCTCTACAAGGTTAACATGAGTGACTCTATGGGACAGGGAGATGGGACACCTTCTATAGACCCTCTTAGCCACAACAAAATCAGCAAAAGGAGTAGAGACATAAAAAGGATCTAACAACACGTCTGGAAGAATATCAAACCTCATAGTCACATATGACATCACAATAAACAAGGTAGCACCGGGGTCAAGTGAATCATAAACATCAAGTTAAAAGACTTTCAACATACCGGTAACCACATTGGGAGAACCCTCTTGATCATGACGAGTCTGAAGTGCATATAACCGGTTTTGCTTTTGACCCCCACTTGCACCAGATGAAGCGTTAGGTTGAGCCCTTCGGTGACTATCTCCATCATTCTGAGCAACTGAAGGAAAATCTCTTATCTTGTGGTCCATCTTACCACAACCAAAACAAGCATTGGAATCCGTTAGACACCTACCCTCATGTTTCTTTCCACTTGGCACAAGTAGGCATTGAAGATCCACCACCATCCCCTCCTTGAGGATTATGGTTATACACCATTTCTTTGTTGAACTTAGAAGGAGCATTGGAGGAACCTTGACTGGAAAACCTTTGTCGGAACTTAGAACGACCATGTCTATTGGACCTTGAATGTTAGAAATTACCATCACCAATTTTGACCCTTTTTGCCTTTCTAGACTTTTCCTTAAGGTTCTCCTCTTCAGTTTGTTGCACATGAACCATGAGGCCAGAAATGTCCATATTATTGACAAGCAGCGGTACGACATTCCTTAACCACCATCTCGGACAGTCCCGAAATGAACTTACTCATCCTTGCCCTAGGATCGACAACCATAGTAGGAGCATAACGAGATAATTATATGAACTTCAAAGCATATTCTTTCACACTAATACTTCCTTGACGAAGGTTAATAAATTCCAATACCTTTGCCTCCCTCATATCAAGGGGAAAGAACCTATCAAGGAATGCAACTTTGAATTTTTCCCAATCGAGAGGAACCGCATATTTCTTTCTCCCCTCTTTCCATTGGTTGAACCATCTTTGAGAAACACCCTTAAGTTGATAAGTTGCCAATTCTACCTTTTCCACCGACGTCACTCCCATGATCATCAAAACCTTGTAAACATCATCAATGAACTCTTAAGGGTCTTCCTCAACCTTAGAACCATGAAAATTCGGAGTATTCAACCTAGTGAATCCCTCACTCTAGTTTCCGTCGTACCCATATTTGGGTTCACGGGGTCCGTAACCTCCCTATTGACTTGGGCCAGCATGGCTTGAACCAACACTTGAAAAGCAACCTTAAACTTTTTATTAGACACTTGCTTGATAAAGGGTCGACCAGAACTTGAGGAGGAGCCTCTTGATTCGCATTCTCTCCCACATTTCTTCTAACATATGCCTTTCGAGTGGCCATATCTTATAGAGCATCAAATAAGGATTAGGAGAGAGACATTATAGAGTTAAACTCTATTGCACGACTTTAGAGTAATAATAGAAGTGGAGTTTCCTAAACATCTTATATCCTCTAATTCATAAATGTTGTGTTCTTCACACTCATGAACAAGACACTACTTGACATGGCTTATGAGACTTCCTAGGATCTTTCTAAACCTTGTGATCTGATTACCAAGTTTGTCAATATCACGACCCAACCCATCGAGTAGTGTGGGTACCTACTCTAACACCTAAGTAGGAGAACCCTCAATTTCTAACGATTAAAAACATGCGGAAGATTTTTGAAAAATAAATATAAAATAAAATGTATGCAATTTTTACATAATACAACTTTTTTAAAAGATCCACAATTAAATTGCTTAAAATAATTAACACCCCCAGGGATCTACTCTAAACAGGTACAAGAGCTTCTAAGATTACAAGGTATAAATTACAGTAACTAGTGACACAACTCTAATCACAAGGAAGGAAGAGTAGAAGTTGTTGGAGATTGTCTCCGTCTTCACCTATGAAATATCACTGACCCTGCAATTAGACTATTCCCAAAAGGCATAGCAAGAGTAGTTTCAGTACAAACCACACGTACATGTAGGAATCATTGGTCAACCCGATACCTACCGCATAATATAAAGTAATCAACCAGCAGGAAACATGTATTATTAAAGTACATCCCTCAACCTATAGACTTTGGCTTGACCATACCCGAATACCCAAAACATACTAGTACACTTGACTCTAACACTCGTCTCTGTTACCCTAATACCTCGGTTTTTTACCATAGCTTAACCATTCTATCTCATAGAAGAGTTCTCGAATACAACCACTACTAGTCCGACTAACCACTCACGATGTACCCTTGCTTCTTTTTCATCCCAATTCAGCCTTTGACCACATAGTATATTCTATCAAGGCTTGCTAACCATTTCTGACAAGAATTTCTCTTTCCAAGTAGGACCTAACTATTGTTTGGACAATGAACACTACCCCGCTCTCCTTACTTAGAACACGAACAACATCCCTAAAATAGCCAATAGTAAAACCTGGACCCTCGACCTCCACTTACCAGTCCACACATCGATGGGTCCGCTCATTCGCAGTCGATTCCAATAAACAAGATATAAGCCATTTAATTACAACACAGTAAACACACATTTATAGAATGCATAATTCAATTATCATTTTAGGAACAACATACCAATTCCCAATATCCATAGCAGGTAGACATGAAGGTAGTAATCACTATTGGTTCTCTCATGGAACCTACACACAAACTGTTAGTGTGTCGGAACATGACACCCAATCCAATATATATACATATATACATATATATGTCGGAACTGACACCTGATCCAATGTGTATATGTGTCAGAACGTGACACTCAATCCAATGTGTATGTCAGCGTCCTATGGATCCCCTTTTGATCAGGCAGCGTCCACCTCAGGAAAGAAAAGGAAGACGAATGGGGATGGTAGCAGTCAAGCAGCTACTGAGGTGGATGGGGAACGAGATAAAGATGATGAGGTCGACGACACCCCTCCTACCCAATCTCAGCCCCCACTATCAGTTGCTCATGTGGAGGAGGACCTGGCGGCCGTCTGGAGGAGATAAGGAAGCTCATATGCTAGCGCCTCGACTCCAGTTCCACCCTCCACTACCCACGAGGTTGAGATGCTTCACCGCTAGGTGCAACATGAGAAGAAGAAGGGTCTAGAGAGGGACCTTCTGATGGGCCGAATGTGGAAGGACATTAAGGTCATTTTCTTTTTCATTGCCTTTCAGAGGGAGCTTCCTCGGCTCAAGCTGGGGGACTATCGGGAGTTTCCTTGGCTGAGCGACGCATGGACTGGCGAGACAGCCTCGAAAGGACCTAGAGTTCGGCAGTGACACTTCCCATTCCTAGGGACCCTAATTTGGATTAGCCCATCTTGGTCCTGTAACAAATAATATTTCATTTTCCTTTTTGTTTTCCCTTACATTTTTGTAAGCACATGGATACTCATTTTTTTTTGCTATTTTGATAGCTAATATATTAATGCTAGGTTATAACTTACTGTTCTTATTGCTGAGTACTGATTGGATTGTGGGAATTAGCCCATGCACGATTTCGAAGTTAATAGACAAAACAGTGGAAAATAGGGGAGACAGGGTAGAGATTATGTCTCGCCATGTCCCGCTCTGGCGGGAGATTTTTCACCCTTGTCACAACCCGAGCCTATACCCCGAAAGCGACACGGCGTACTTGACCCCAAAGGGACTCGTACAAGCCTCATATCATTCATAACATTCAATATAAGGAAAATGGTATGGAATTAAAACTTTCTTTAAATCCATACAATCTAAAATACTCATTTAAAACACAGTGGAAGTCTATTGTCTCACATGGCCATCTTAACAATATCCGAAACAAAAATAGGGTCACGACCCTTTACAATCAGAAAGTTAACATATGTCCATTACATGATAGAAAAGAAACATCTAAACACTTGTCCTCAATCTATGAGGACATACCACTTAGCCTTGGAGGAATCTCAATCCAAGCCCTTGAACTAGAGAGAAAGCAACTCACTTGCCGGAACCTACACTTGTAGTAAAATAAGAGAAATATGGGTTAGCACACAAAAATGTACTAAGTATGATGACCATGCACAAACATGCTTTTAAACAGACATTTTGGTTGGAAACCATGCATTATGCCACTTTTTAGAGATATCATGTACATTAGTATAAGAGACATAAAGTACACGTGTAATCATCATACAAGTCATAATTATCACATTTGAACATCCACCTTAAGTAACCCTAAGCTACACTTGTGCAATGTAAGGATATCATCCCATACTACTATCCCTACTAAGTGCCACTTTGAGTTCACCTTAGATTAGACATTTAAGTCAACATTCTTCATTAGCTTCACTAAGATATTAGAGAACTCACTATGACCCTCTCAAGCCTACTCGTGCAATGCATGGATGGCATCCCATACTACCACCCACAGTTCATAGAACTTCTCAAGAAACCATAATGCACATCTCACATGATGGGAACATGCATTAACCTACATAGACCATGAGAGAAAACCATGGAATCTGGTGTCATATAGCCCCACACTGTAAAGAGGTGGTCTACTTTCCTAAGGTAGGACCGATAACATTTTAGCGTAGGTCAAAACCATTAGCTAATATCCTATGTGGACACATAGTTATGGGATAGGAAGATGTTCATTGGAACCCTAGCCTATCATTGGGAGAGTTTCCATCTTACCATATCCACTCGGTGCTTAGCTTCCATTCCCATAGAGTATTTTATTTTCATAAACATTATTGTACTTGAGAGGGCTACCAACATTAGGCCTACCGACCCAAGTACATTATACAAGAAAGGGCCACCACCATTAGGTCTACCAATTCAAGGTACATTAAGGATAGATCATTGACTTTCCAAGAAGGGTGCCATAAACATTGGGTCTACCGATCAAGGTTTGTCATCACACATGAAAGGGTTATTAACACTAGGTCTACGGATTCAAGGTTTATCATCACATTAGTTTCTAGACTCATCATGAAGGGCTACGAACACTAGGTCTACCGGTTCAAGACATAGCCTAGAATACTTCATCATTCATTCATGAAAGGAATGCCATTAGCCTATCAATTCATATTATTCAAGTCAAGACATATTCATTAAACAAGAAGAGGAGGCCTAAGCCTACCAATTCAAGACATGACATTACATTGAAGGTCACATTTATCAATACAAGAAAAGGATGCCTTAAGCCTACCAATTCAAGATACATCAATCCACATTACTTTCATTTATACAAGAAAATGAAGCATAAGCTTACCAATTCAAGATATACATTACCATGAAGAACCCTTCACATTCCATCATCAACATTCATAAGTGTCAAATTGATAAACAACCTTTCAATAATAACACAATTACATTCAATTCATAATCCTATTACCTTCGTTAGATTCACATTCATATACAAGACATCATGATAATACTCAATTCCTCATACTATGCCCTTTTAGGCCATGAATCTCAAATTACCAACACACCAACAATTTACTACAATTAAGGCATGGATAGTGATACAATTCAATATACTAAAGCAATTTAGACAAATTCCATTCACATGCTTTCATAATCAACAAACCGACTTCATAAAGGCACAATTTAGGAAATTGAGAAAATTCATGGGTTCATAGAGTATTTCATCATAAATCATCAATCAAACACAAATTCAATCATAATTTTTCATTAATAACTATTTGAAAACGTTTGAAGAAGGCACCCATGAGTTAGAGTAGAAACCCTAGATTTTGAGAAACTTGAAAACTTTGAAAACTAACTTTGAATGGACTCTAGGGGTGAAAGCTACCCCTAGCTAAAGGATCACCATACCTTTCTTGTGAATCCCTAATAAATTTGAGGAAGAACACCTTGAATCCACCAACCCTAGCTCCCACTTCTTCTTCTTCTTATTTGGGAACTTCTAGAGACAGAAATATTGAGAGGAAGAACTCTTTTGATATGATTTTGGTTTTCTTAAAAAGTGACTTAATTCAAGTAATTTCAAGTCTAAAAAGGTCATATACATACTAGGAAAGGAATAAAATAATATGGCTCAACTTTGGAAAAAAACTAAGGACCCTTAAAGTTTTAACTTAAAATTTTACACCTTACCCGACTTACCTCGCCCTTTGAACCTCATGGCTCACCAAGGGCACTAGGCGACTCACCAAGTGGATCCTTGGCTCGCCCAATTTTCCAGTGTGCTCCCTAAATGGGCAGCTCATTAGGCGATGTAGGGGACCATTGAGCGATTCGACAACCTGGTAGTCGAGTCCCGACCTAGCTCGCCTAAATTTCCAACAGCTACATCATGGGGACAACCGACTAGGCGATCCCAATGGCACAAGGGTGACTCGCCAAGCCCTTTGGGCGAACAATCATCCCCATCGCCAACTAGGTCCATCAAAGAACAAGGTCTCCTTCACTATATCTTTCTAGCTTAGTCCCTTGCTTGAACCCTAGGCTTCTTTCTTACTCATTTTAGTTCTAAAACAGCCTAGACATAAACTTAAAGTCACACTAATCCAAACGTTAAGACTCTAGTTCAACCTATCATTTTTCCGAGTCGTTACAGCCCTGCCGGTCTCACCCTGGCGGGAATGATTCTGCCCCAGGGGCTCCGACGAAACCAATCCCCAAGAGAACAATTTTCTGGAGGTACTCCCTATTTCTAGAGTTTTTCATTGACTTCCTAGGGCCAAGATTACGCACTTAGGATAGCTCTCTTGACTAGGATAGGTGTCACCCACCCCAAGGTAAATCCCACTGTATACACACAAGAACCTTCTCCCACTAATTTGACACAACAAGCATGCACCTCCCAAGAATATCCTTATCATTCACACGGTTTATAATCTGTTTCAACACACGCCCAAAATTCTTTTACGAATTACATCGTAGTTTATCTCTAGACCTTGGTACATCACCAATGATAACTCTCTTTTTGACAACAAGTTCACGAAACTCGAGCAATCATAACTCGCATCATTTCTAACATTTAGACAACTATATTGCACACATCGAAATACAGACAAGCAAGTGGCAACAATGTGTGCATAATCACATCATAGCATTCCAACAAGTACACCTTACACACTAACAGTTATTCCGATAAAAATATGAACACATTCACCATTTCAAGCTACATCACACGGGTAAGTCAAAATTATTAATTAATTCGCTACATGGATGACTAGTAGCTGATCATCCATGCATCTATACAACCTCTAAGGCTATATACCAGTTGGAACCTCCTTGGTTCCAATTTACCCTGCTTGTGTCCCTTCGACCGTGTTGAGATACCAATTGGAATCGGAAGATACCAATTGGACTCAACTCATACCACAAGCGACAATTTGCATGGAAGGAGAGAAGATATGGAACGACTTCCTAGAATGCTTCATAGCTTCCTGAAGATTAGATGAGGACGTCAACACACCAATCCGCAGGAGTCTATTCCACATCTGTTCTTGTACTGGGAGACCGGTAACCTAGGCTCTGATACCAATTTTTCATGACCCAATCCACCGGGCCGTGCGGGCACCTACTCTAACACCTAAGTAGGAAAACCCTCGACTTCCAACGGTTAAAAATATGTGGAAGATATTTGAAAACTGAAGATAAAGAGAATGTATGCAATTTTTACATAATAAAGATTTTTTAAAAGATCCACAATTAAACTGCTTAAAATAATTAACACCTCGAGGGATCTAGTCTACAGGTTCAAGAGCTTCTAAGATTACAAGGTATAAATTACACTAACTAGTGACACAGCTCCCACCACAGGGAAGGAAGAGTAGAAGTTGTTGGAGATTTTCTTTGTCTTCACCTATGAAACATCACTGACCCTGCGACCAGACTATGCCCAAAAGTCATAGCAAGAGTAGTATCAGTACAAATCACACATACTGGTAGGCATCATAGGTCAACCCGATATCCACCACATAATATAAAGTAATCAACCAATAGGAAACATGCATTATGAAAGTACATCGCTCACCCTATAGACTCCAGCCATTACCATCCCCGAATACCCAAAACATACTAGTACACTTGACTCTAACCCTCGTCTCTATTACCCTACTCACTCGGTTCTTGATCATAACTTAACCATTCTATCTCATAGAAGAGTTCCCACATGCAACCAATATCAGTCCGACTAACCACTCACGATGTACCCTTGCTTGTTTTCATCCCAATTCAGCCCTTGACCATAAAGTATATTCTATCAAGGCTCACTAACCAATTCTGATACGAATTTCCCTTTTCAAGTAGGACCTAACTACTGTTTGGACAATGAACACTACCCCGCTCTCCTTACTTAGAAAATGGATAGTCTTCCTAAAATAGCCAACAGTAACACCTGGACCCTCAACCTCCACTTATCAGTCCATATACCGATGGGTCCGCTCATTCACAGTCGATTCCAATAAATGATATATAAGCATTTAATTACAACAAAGTAAACACACATATACAGAATGCATAGTTCAATTATCATTTTAGGAACAAATACCAATTCCCAGTATCCATAGCAGGTACACATGAAGATAGTAATCATAATTGGTTCTCTCATGGAACCCACACACAAACTCTTAGTGTGTCAAAACGTGACACCCAATCGAATTTGTATATGTGTCAGAACGTAACACTCGATCCAATGTGTGTCGAAATGTGACACCCAATCCAATATATGTGTCGGAACATGACACCCGATCTAGTCAGTACAAACACAACCATAATCACACCCATAACAAACATTCATAAAGTCACACAGTCAAGTAACAATTTCATGGAATATAATTATCCTTTCTTAGTCATCTCATTAGGTTTGATTCATGTTCTCTATTCTCATTCATGTACACATACAATAGGGCCATTAACAAGCATATACAACACAAAACTAGAAGTCAAACCATCATCTAACCTTAGTTCACAGGGTAAGGCATCTCCCCATGGTACACATCATATTCAGCAACTAGGTACATGTACAATCATCCATTTTTCCGTTACCAAAGTCCTAAACATGGATTCTACTGTCAATTAACATTACGTTATTCAGTGAGCATGAATTTATGACTATTAAATTGAGTAAACCTTGCCTACCTGGATACCAAACAGCTGCAGGGGGATTGTTGTTCAATCCTCGCTTGCAGACGTCGAGACAGTTGATTTGTCTGGGAATCAGCATGCTATCATCATCCTTGCGCTAGAAATCTCTTCCTCTTTCCTTCCCATTCCTAGAGAAGCCTTTTGAGGGTTTATAGGGTGATCCTTGCCTCTTTTTTCACTCAGGGAAAAAGGAGAAAATAAGACTTCACGTCATTTAAGTTTTGCCCCAACCATCCCGCACTAGCGCTTCTTGTCCCGCTGGAGCGCTGCTGCCCTAGCGGTATCCTTCCCACTCTGGCGGGATGGTAAGGTCCAGATACTCCCGATGTTTTGTCCTTTGTAAATAACGATGGTTTGGATAGTTACATTCACGATCCAAGGTAGCCCCTAAGTATAAAATGATGCATAAGACTCGAAAAAGCCCCATACAAGCCACTTAACACTCATCATATAAGATAATAGAACATAATATATTTAAACAAAAGTTTTAACATATCAAAGTTTTATAGATATTAGCGGAAGTCTAAACATCATCTCAAAGCCATCTAGTACATAAGATTGATCGGGGCATAGCCCATACATCAAGTTAAAAAACTGAAAGCAAAGACAAAAATGAAATCAAGCTTAATCCTCGGGTGATGACAACTCACTAATCTTTAATCTTCTATATGAGATCCCTAGCCACAAAAGTGAGAATCTGTAAGGTCAGACCCTACATTTTTGGGAAATGTAGGCAAGAGTATGTGTTAGTCTAAATATGTACCAAGTGTGATAGCCATCTGATAAGTCAGGGTTTTCAACTCATTTAGGGCTGAATATGTAGAGTTATAGTGTCCTTAATGCCTATTTTATACTCTAAACTAATAATTAAATGCTAATTTGCAACAATGAAGGAAAAAGATCAAGGCAAGGCCATTACCGGGCAAAAAGAAGTGAAAAACTGAAAGAAGCGAGAGAAAAGAAAGACTAATGATCGCCAAATCCACCCAGCGACTCGTTGAGTGGCTCTTCAGCTTACCAAAAGTTCTGGCAGGCCAGCTCTTGGACAAAGACAACTCATCAATTAAAAGGGTAAATCGGCGAACCGTCTATTAGATCAATGAAGTACGTTGGATCACCTAAATTTATAGAGTAACTGGTCAAAAGGCAATTCAAAAGGCGAGAAGAAGGAGCACTCGGCACATGACCGAACAGGTCGGTGAGCCCGACCTTGATCACCTAAAGTTACAACAAAGAGAGGGTGAAAAGTGAGGCCAAGAAATCTATTAAAGGACTACTCAGTGCATCACTGAGAAGGTCAGCGATGCCCGACTTATTTCAAAACTTAAAATCTGGAAGAGTATGAATGCGATTTTATAAAGAGAGTTTTGTAGTTCTGAAGTTTTGGGCGATAGTTCTGAGTTTTTTAGAGTTCCTACTTTAGGTTTTTTGAGTATTTATGTAGAGATTTAGGGTTTTATTGATTTTGAACTTAGTTTCAAGCATTTTGAAGACTTGTGCATTGTTACCCAAGCTGTGAAAAACATAGTAGGTAACTATTTCTTGCTCTTTATCATGTGTGGTTAAAACTCCCATTCTTTGGGGTGTGATTATGTGATTGAATGCTTCAATTAGCTTATGGATGTTAGTTTTTGCTAATTTTATTGTTCATTTAAAGTGGGTTCAGTTAGTAGTTGAGTTTTAATTAATGAATTGTAGTTGCAAATGCAATTCTATCATACTATCCTAAGCTTGCTTGAGAAAGAGGTTTTAGAATTAAAGCTATTAATTTATTACTGTAGTGATTGAGTTATTGTGGACTTTGCTTGAGAAAGTGGGTCTAAAGTCAATCCTACCAATCTAGCTTGAGAGAGTAGATTAATTGAGGTATTGGGTTGTTTATCTTGGTTATGCCTATCGAGGTTTGTGAGAACTCGCCTGATTCGCGATAGTTGATTGAGAAATGACTATTGTACCTAAAGCGTAGCCTACCCTTAATATTAAGTGAATTTTAGTAAATGTTAATTACCTATATAGAGAAATTGGTGTTCAATCGATCACATCTCCGAGGATCCCTCTATACTTGATTACTCCCGTTTGTTCGTAGTTGTTAATTGTCACTCTAATCCCCCCAATTGACACTAATTGTCAGACCCCTGGAATTAACTTTAATTATTTCAAAAATGTTTACTCCTACAATTGACTAGGGCACTTCTTTCACTTTGTAATTGAATTCTCTACTGTATCACTCTCTGTGGGATCGACCCCAACTCTTCGTTGGGTTTATACTTGATTGTGACCGCATACACTTAGAATCGTATGAAGTGTAGTTGCGCATTTTCAAAAATAGCGCCTCTGCCATCGAGTGGTGTTTATAATTTTTTTAGCGAAGTTTAGTTGTGAACTAATCTTGTTGTAGTTGAATTAATTTACATTTGTTTGTTGTTGGTTTCTCTTAAACAGGTGATAAGATGAGTGTTAATGGGATCAATGCTAGCCAACTTGGACACAATAATGACATCGTAACTTGCACGATGTCAATGAAGATCAGTTGGGAAGTGCGGGTGCTATTCGATTGCCGCTGGTTGGTGGGTATCATAGCGGTGTGCTTACAACTGCCAAAGTACTCCAAAGTTGCTACTATTGGCCATCACTATACCAAGATGCTCATTCTCTAGTCAAACAATGCATTCAATGCCAAAAGCAAAGAGGAGTATTAAGAAAACATGAGTTACCTCTTCACCCATCCTAGAGGTTGAACTATTTGATGTTTGGGGAGTCAACTTTTTGGGTCCATTTGTGAGCTCTTTCAGACACAAGTATATATTGGTGGTAGTTGATTGCGTTTCAAAATGGGTAGAATTTGTAGCCTTACCCAACAATGAAGGTAAGAGTGTTGTGCAATTCTTAAAACGATATAATTTTGCAAGGTTTTGTACCCCACGTGCTATTATCAGTGATGGAGGGTCTCATTTTTGCAACCGGTTGTTTTCTTCGTTGTTGAGCAAATATAGAGTCAAACATAAAGTTGCAATCCCCAATCATTGATGAGTCCGAGATTTGGATTAATTTAGGGCTTTATTTATACAGATTTAGTGTCCTCAAATGCTCATTTTGTGCCAATAACTGATGGAAAATCCTTGATTTCCAGGTATATAGGTTGAGGAATAAAGCAAGGACACTAATTTACAAAAAGGAACAAGGCGAGCTGAAAGAATGGAGAAAAGCAAGCCTGGTGATCGCCAAGTCCACTTAGCGAGTCGCCGAATGGCTACTTGACCACCTAAAGTTCCAGTATGCCAAGCCTTGAAGGAAAGAACCAATTCGGCGAGAGAAAGGAGCAGTCGGTGGATCACCAAGTTGTTCTGCGATGCAATATTGGATCACTCCCAATGTTACAGACCTGGAAGATGCTCGACTAATGTCACCGACTGGGCGAAAAGTGGATGGTTTTGCAGACCAAAGTTTAAAAGTTTCAATCTCATTCACTTTTCCTCACTTTTTATCTTTCCAAACTCACACCCACACTATAGTTCCTATATTTTCGCATTTTTAGAGTATTTTTAGTGTGAATTTGTGATCGGAATTGGATCAAATTGCCGCCTAGCACTTCAATCTTCTCTTTATTGACACAAAAGGTTGATTCTATATGCACCAAGTTTATTTTATCAAAATTCATACTCATTTGCAATACCCTGATCTTGTTGAAGTGTTCTAATCCTGCCTGATAGGATTAGATTATTTACATACATGATTTAATTTGATAATCTTGCTTGAGTAGTTGTGACTGTTGAGTTCTCGTAATTGCATGCCTTAAACTGGATTAAAATTTGAGGGGTTGTGTTTGGGTGTATGGGTCCTACCTTAATTGTATTGGTGCATGCTTTGATTTTGTTTTTGGGGATTGCAGGGTTGAATTTGAGAAGTTGGGTTGAAATTAGGCACATTTGGCCATTTGGCTAGCTGGTTCGAGCTCGCCGAACCACTCGGTGGTTCACATAATGTCCCCATCTCGCTTTTGATTTAGTGCTTTATTTGATGATTGATTCTGTAACTTTCAGCGAAAATAATGATGTCGCCAAAAGCATTCGGTGACTCGCCAAAAGTCTTCTCTTTCGCCCTCTATCTGCACCTCTTAGCCTTTATGCACTGGAACTTTTGACGAGCTTGTCCTTGTTCGCCGAAAGCTAACAGCGACACGCCGAGTGGTTTTCCCATCGCCTATTTGCTGCAATTTTAGAGCTAATCCTTTAGGAGAGCTGAATTTAGCTCGCCCAAGAAATTTGCCGAGTCACCCTCGTATTTTGCGAGTGTGTTTGAAATTGTTCTGATGAGCTTTTGTTTAAGTTTCTCTAACTTCTCTTCGAGATTTTGCAGACATGACTAAATCAAAAGTTGTTGAAATAATAATGCCAGCTCAAGAGAATTTCAAAGGGATTGTGATAAAGGAGGATGCAGGTACGTCAAAAGGAAAAGCTTCGAAACTACCCACAACTTCTAGGAAAGGCAAGAGCAAGAGGCCCACTTCTGCCAGGAAAACCATTATCCGGCACCTTAATATTCCTTCATGGGCTAGGGGATTCTACAGGGTTGTGCATGTCTTTTTGGCAGACTCACAGCCAATAGAACTTGGTGAAGTTGGCACTGTTGTTCCTCCTAAGGTGACCTCGGGCACTGATGCCCAGGCTCAGGGTGAAGCATCGGGCACTGATGCCCAGATAGATGGAGCAACTATTTAGACATGATTCCCTCTTTACCTCCCTCTCTTTCCTTATTTCTTTTCACTTTTTTGATATTTTTAATTAATTTGCATTTGAGGACAAATGGTTTTTATTTGTGGTGGGGTGAGGCCCACCTTTTGTGTGAATATTGATGTTCGTGTTTTGTTTATATAGTTGGGTCATTGTGCTTAAAATTGTGTTTTATACTATTTTTAGTGGATGTTTGAGCTTGTGGCTCCTTTTTTAAAAAAATAATAATATCACCACCTCTTGTACGTGTGGAATGTGGTTGTTCTTTAGCAAATAGTGCTCATAATCGAACGAACATGAATGTGTGGCTACGATGAGACCAAGTGAAGTTACATAGTAAATATATGAATTCTTTGCATCTCGTTGTGACTAGCCAATTATTGAATTGATTCTCTTGTGATGAACGTTGCACACTAGAGAAAGGATAGAGTCTTGTTTGACTTTGGTGTCAATGCCTTGTGTGATGAGCTTACTATGAACCATGCATGATAACACCTAGAATTCACCCCGTTGGTCTGGCCAACTAAGTAAGGCTATCTATTGATATGATCTTAGGCAACTTCGAAGAGGGTGAGCCAATTTGACAAATACCTCTTTTGTGGCCTTCCTTGTCAGTGTGTGAACCTATTTTGAATACCCCTTGAGCCTTACCTTTCTTTGGAAGAAAATTGATGACAACATGACCTTTCTTAATCCACTACCCATAATCCTCATAATTCGTGGTTGATTGAATAGTCAACTTAGGCCAAAAGGCTAAGTTGGGGTGTGGTGAAAAGAAAGGCAAGTCAAGAAGTGCAAGAAAAGTCCCCTTTAACCCATGGTGTTGAAAAAAAAATGGAACCCCTCCATACAAAACAAAAGAAAGAAAAGGAAGTAAAAGAAAAAGAATGAAAAAGTTTTGTAATAAAGTACAAAAGAAACGGGGTTCCGAATAATCCATGGAAGTGAATAATAGGATGACTTATGAGCACTAAAGGAAATGATGAAAGAAGAGGAAAGGGAATGTTGAAAGCGCAACATTTCACGAGGATGAAAATCATTGAGCTTAAATGACCATACCTTTGCACTCAGCCCCATTACAAGGCTTGAAAAGACCTTTTTGATCTTGAGTGAGCTGAAACAACTGTTGATTCAAAAATATGAGCAAACCTATGGGTGAAAGCATGTATTGTGTTCTTCTTTGTGAGAGTGAGCATTGCATTTAATTCCGAAACTTTAACTGATTAAACCATTATGTGTGAATATGGAATCATTCTTTGTGTGAGGGCATTCGAATACTTTTGTTGAGCTCGAACTTGCATTTGAAGCAAGTATAGTTAGCTTAAGAATCTTTGATAATGGTGTGTCACAACTTGAGTCTTAGAGTATACAATTGATCCTTGCATGAGTAAGTTGAGTCTTGTTGTGTGCATTCATGATTGAGTCTTGTGTAGCACTGTTTGAGACATCCTTTTTGAACTGCTGAACTTGAGTTTTACTTGAGGACAAGCAAAAGTTTAAGTTGGGGGTGTTGAGGAGTCCACAAATTGGACTCATTTAGGGCTATAGTTTGATAGAATTAGTGTCCTCAAATGCATATTTTGTCTCAATATCTGATGTAAATCCTTAAGTTTCAGGTATTTGAAGTTTGAGTCAAAGCATGGACACTACTTGGCAAGAAGGAATAAGGCGGATGAAAAGAACGAAGAAATGAAGGCCTGAAGATTGTCGAGCCCTATTGGCGAGTCACCAATCGGCCTGGAGATCACCTTTTATTCCAGTGTGCTGAGCTATAAAAGAGAAGGTCAATTCCATGATAAAAAGGAGCAATCGGCGCATCGCCGAGCAGTTCCGTGAAGAAGTACTTCTATTGCCTAATGCCTCTAAATGCGAGAATACAGAAGGCAAAAGCAGGAAGGCGATGAAATCGACCAAAAGGTGTATCGCCGAGTGTACCGGTGATCCCGACTAAATGTGCCAAATGGTCCTCCGCAACATAAATTTTCAAACACAATAAATACTTGTTTTAAATTTCTAGCTTAGTATCACTTCTATTATTCGAACTTTTTACAGTTTTTTGAAGAGTTTAAGTTTTAGAGGGTTTTGGGGACTTTGTTCTAAGACCTTGAAGATTCAAAGGGTTTCAACTCTAAGAAATTAGACGTGGGTCTCGAAGATTCTTCACTCTTGACGTGTTTAAGACTCAATTCTTCATACCCAGTAGACGGAAACTGATATTGGTATAAATTTTTATCTCTTTTACATGTCTAGCTAAAACCCAAATTTTTGGGGTGTGATTTTGTGAATATGGATTAAATTATTTGTTGGGTCTTGCTTGTTGATGGTTTATTTGTTGTTTAAATGTGATTACGTTTAGTAGTTGTGTATGAAATTAATGGGATTGTAGTTGTAAATACGATTTCATCTTAGTGTTTTTGGCTTGCTCGAGAGAGAGGTCATACAACTAAAACTACTAAATTGATAGTCGGTGGTATTGGGTCGACATGGGTTCAGTTCGAGAGAGTGAACCTTAATCCTTCTCCCACACATTCAGCTCGAGAGAGTGAATGGGCTAAGGCGGAGGCTGTGCTTAATGTAGCAACTTGGTGTTTGAGAGAAACCGAGCTGATTCGGGGTAAGTTGCTCGAGAGAGAATTTACCCCCATTATAGTCTAGTCTAGTCATAAATGTTCAAGAATTTACTATCAAAAGCATGTACCCGATAGTCTAGTTTATCCCGTATTCCTATCACATCCCAAGAATCCCGTCTCCATATCTAGTTTCCTTATATTTTTGCTCTTTTAGTTGTTAATTAATACAAACCCCCATTGATAATTGACGCTTGTGTCACCCCTTAGATTTAGTATGTTTTTATTCGTTAATATTTATAGCTATGACTAATTAGAACTTAATTTTATTTTTCTATTAATTCTCAAAACCATTCCCTGTGAGAACGATCCCAATCCATGGTTGGGTTATATCACTACACACGATCGTTTGTCAGTTGAACCGAAATAGTGTCAGTTGATTACGTCGAACATCAAAGGGATTCCCACATCTTAGACTGACATCCAGCAGATTAAGGCAGAGTACTTGAAGAATGAGGCCGAGAAGAAGAAGGCATCCCTGGTGGATACATCCCCGATTGTGGATACTGATGCATTACCTGCAGAGGAACATTTTCCTAGTCCGGCCCCTGGGCCTTAGGTATATCTAGCACTTCCCCCTCTATGACGCCTAGTTCCTCTACAACTCTCTTCCCTCCTAGGTCTGGTGACTCTAATGCTGCTAGTTCCCGACAGCCACTCACCCAGGCTGGATTACTATGGATGGGGCAGCTCGCCCATTCTACTGATAGGCGCGCCTCCAAGATTAAGGCCACCATTCTTGGCATGATCGAGAGGGCCCTTGCTGAAGTTGTGACACACTTGAGTATGACTATTGATGCCCTTGCAGTGTGGATAGCGGTGTGTGAGCGAGGCCAAGGGGCCACTAATGAGGTGACGCCCTAAAGGCCGCGATTACTGAGCTATGGAAGGACGTGGACCAGCTGATGTCCACAACTATGTCCATGATATTCGGGACTGTGGAGATCCCCGATATGCCTGCTGATACAGATGTGCCTCTGGCTACATCCAGAGATGAGGTTCGAGTTGCGGTGGTAGTTGATGCAGAGTCTGAGGCTGAGACGGATAAGGAGAAGCTTGGTATTGCTGAGGAGGATTCTTATGAGGGACTTACAGAGATTGAAAAGGCCATGGTAGATTCAGCTGTGTAGATATCTTTGACAGACACACCCATGGCTGACCTTAGTGGTGTTAGCAGTGCTGATGTGACACCGGGCATTGATGCCCCGACAAATGGAGAGATTGTGTAGACAGGACTTTTCTTTACGCTATGTCATTTTTATTCACTTTTTGATATTTTTGTTGCATTTTAGGATAAATTGCTTTTTATTTGTGGTGGGGTGAGGTATTTCCATACCTACCTCTTGTGATTATTATTTTTGTATATATTGGGCTTTTGTGTTTGAATTGTGTTTTGACACTGTGTTGTGGATGTTTGAGCTTGTGGCTCCTTGTTTTAAATGCAAATGGTTTTTGACCCTTCTGAAAAATTTGCCACCTCTTGATTGTGTTTAATTGTGGTTGTTCTTGTGCAAATTTGAGTGTCGTTCATGATCAATATCGATGACTTGAATAGTGCTCTTAATGAAACAAAAATGAATGTGCGGCTACGATGAGGCAAAATGAAGTTGCATAGATAATATGTGAATTTTTTGCATCTCGTTGTGACTAGCCAGTTATCGAATGAGTCTCTTGTGATGAACATTGCACACTAGCGAAAGTGTGGAGTCTTGTTTGATATTGGTGTCAATGCCTTGTGTGATGAGCTTACCGTGAACCTTGTGTGATGACACCTAGAATTTGCCCCGTTGGTCCGGTTGACTAAGTGATGTAAGCTCTTGAAATGATCTTAGGCAACAATTTTGAAAAGTGAAACAATTTGACACTATACCTCTTTTGTGGCCAACCTTGTGAGTGTGTGAACCTTGCTTGAACCCCTTTTGAGCCTTGCCCTTTTCTTGGAATAAACTTGAGAAAATGAGACCTCTCTTTATCCATTCATCCATAATACTCATGAAGTGTGGTGTATTTGAATAGCCAACTTAGGCCAAAAGCCTAAGTTGGGGGTATGGTGAAAAGAGAAGGTAAATCAAGAAGTGCAAAAAAGTCACCCTTGATCCATGGTTTTTGAGAAAGATGGAACTCCTCTATACAAAAAAAAGAGAGAACAAGAAAAAGAATGAAAAAGTTGTGGAATAAAGTTGTGAAAATTGCAAAAGAAATGGGCTGTCCAGTATTCCATGAAAGGTGAATAATGAGGTGAGTTTTTTTGCATGAATTAGAATGTTGAAGAAAAGGAAAGAAAGTGATGTTTATACCACATTTCATGAGGATAGCAGCCACTAAGCCTAAATGACAATACCTTTACACTCAGCCCCATTACAAGCCTTGAAAAGACCTTTTTGATCTTGTGTGAGCAAAAGTGAATGTTGATTGGAAAATAAGGGCAAACCTATGGGTGGAGTCATGCATGTGTTCATCTTTTTGAGTGTGAGAGTTGTTTGTGATTCCAGAGCTATAAATTGTTGAATAATTCTGTGTGAATATGGAATCATCTTTGTGTGAGGGCATTTGAGTACCTTTGTTGAGCTTGAACTTGCATTTGAAGAAAGTATTGTGAACTTGAGAATATTTGATAAACGGTAAGTCACAACTTGAATCTTTGAGTGCACAATTGATCCCTGCATGAGTAAGTTGAGTCTTTATGTGTGCATTCATGATTAAGTCTTTTGTAGCACTGTTTGAGACATCCGTTTTAAACTGTTGAACTTGAGTTTTACTTGAGGACAAGCAAAATTTTAAGTTGGGGGTGTTGATGAGTCTGAGATTTGGACTCATTTAGGGCTTTATTTGTATAGGTTTAGTGTCCTCAAATACTTATTTTGTGCCAATAACTGATGTAAAATCCTTGATTTTCAGGATTATGGATTAAAGAGCAAAGCAAGGACACTAATTTGCAGAAAGGAACGAAGTGAGCTGAAATAATGGAGAAAAGCAAGTCTGGTGCTTGCCGAGTCCACTTGGTGAGTCGCTGAATGTCTACTTGACCGCCTAAAGTTTTAGTGTGCCAAGCCCTAAAGAAAAGAACCAAGTCGGCGAGAAAAAAGAGCAGTCGGTAGACTGTCGAGTGGTTTCGCGATGCAGTATTGGATCGCCCAAAGTTAAAGACCTTGAGGATGCTGAAGACCAAGGCAGAAAGGCGAGTGAAGTGACCAAAGGGCGGATCGTCAAGTGGTTCGGCCGGCCCGACTTACTTTGTCGAGTGAATCTTCGCAACACATTTTTGAGCATTATGTTTAGTATCTTTAAAATCATTGTGCATTCTGAATAGTACCTATGTTTATAATTTTCTTAGTTTTGAACTATGAGACAAGTTTTTCTTAACTTTGAAGAATTGAAATTTTTCCACTTTTGAGAAATCGGAAGTGGGTCTTTGAGATTCTTCGATTTGGACCTTTGTAAAGACGAAATCAATCTTACCAAGTTGATGATAACTCAATTTGGTAACGATTATTATCTTTTTATGATGTCTAGCTAAAACCCCAATTCTTGGGGTGTGATTATGTGATTATGGGCTGATTTAGTTTATGGTATTCCTAATTGTTAGTTTAAATGCTATTTAGAAATGAGTTTAATCCTTAATTGTGGTTTAATTTAAGAATTGTAGTTGCAAATGCAGTTCTACCCTTGTGGTTTTTACTTGCTCGAGAGAGATGTTTTAAAACTAAGATTATTGATTGATGGTCTGTGGGTATTGGGTTGTCATGGGTTCAACTCGAGAGAGTGAATCCTAAACCCTTTTCCACACATTCAGCTCGAGAGAGTGTATGGACTAATGTGTAGGTTGGTCTTATTTTGCATGTTTGTCGGTGTTCGAGAGAAATTGACTTGATTCGGGGTAAATTGTTCGAGAGAAAGTTTACCTCCTTTATAGTTTAGCTTACTCACTAATTTCTAGATATTTTCTAATAATTTCAATTACCCATTTGTCTATATTAGCCTATAATCAAATCACATCCCAAGAACCCATCTCATTTTTGTTATTTTGTATTATTTGTTGTTGTTGTAGTTGATAATTTCAAACCAAAACCCCCCATTTGACATTCGTGTCACCCCCTGATTTGAATGATGTCTTTATTTGAAAACTTCTATTCCTATGACTTATTTGACCATGTTCACACTTTACTATTGAATCTTAAACACGTACCACTTCCTGTGGGACTCAACCCCAACTTATTTAGTTGGGTTTTATACTGACTAGCAATCACTGACACTTAGAATTGGATGAAGTGTCATTGAAGTGTTAATCAAAGATTTCATGCTATTGTTGAGTGTGGGTTTTGTAACTTTCGGCGAGAAGCCTGAGTTCGCCGAGTGCACTCGGTGACTCACCGAAGGTCTTCTTTGATCGCCCTTTCTTCGCCCCTAACCTCTAAAATGCACTGTAACTTTTGGTGGGCTAGTTTGTGCTCGCCGAATGATTTTGGTGATTCGTCGAAAGGCCCATCCCATCGTCGACAGGCCACTTTTCTGGAAATTTTTGAAGCCAATCCTTTCGGCGAGTCTGATCTAGCTCGCTAAAGTGATTCGGCGACTCGTCGATCAGTTCGGCGAGTCTGTCTGCAATATAATTTCTGTGATTTTTCTTGAAATGTTTCTAACTTTCCACGATGTTTTTGCAGATATGGATAGAACCAACTTGGACATGCCGCCCTGTAAAAGAGCACGTGGCATAGTTATGAATGAAGGGGCAGCAAATCCCCCTAAAAAGGAAAGGATGGAACCTCCCAAGGGAGGCAACGGTATGGGCAAGAGGCCCATATCAAAGGTTCTGGAGCACAACTCCGGCAGCGAAGGAGAGTCCTTTGACTCCCAAACTGCATTCTCTGAGCCCGATGATGACCAGCCTCTACAGTCCAGGCGAGCGGAGATCCATGCTAGGTCTCGCCCAGACTCATCGAGAGCTCCAAGGGCCACCTCTCATATAGAAGATATAGTGCCAGCCTCGGCACCGACTATGGTCCCAGTACCACTAGTACAAGTTCCTCGTCCCCAACTACTCAATATATTAAAAGCCGATGGGTTGAGGACAATTCTCGAGGACAAGCTGCTATACATGGAGGGATTAGTGGGTAGATACTCCACAGTAAGGGACACGCTCCAGTATCATCGATTCAAGTAGTTCACCTGGCCCTGAGGCCCCTATATTCCTACATGGGTCTAGGAGTTCTACATAGCATACGAGGAGTTGGTACCCAAGGGAAAGAAAAAGGCCAGCACTTTCAAGCCGGTAGAGTCTGTCATGGTACGGGGGACAGTAGTGAGATGCAGTCACAATCAAATCAACGGTGTGCCTGATAGAGGGTCAAATTTTGACTACCCAAACTTGGCTACCACTACGGTGCCTTTGGATGACCTTAAAGGCTGACTTTCCCCCCTCATCTCTGAAACAACCCCGAGGGGGATTGAGGCAGGAGTCCAGATCGAGAAGAAGGACTTGAATATAGCTACACGGTATTGCTTCAGATTCATCAGCAGCTACATCATGCCTTCTCAGAATGAATCCATCCTCCGCCATCCAAAGGCGTCCTGCCTTGGGTCGATCATAACTCGGAAGAGCATTGACTTGGGACTTATTATTACTCAGGAGATGGCCATGAGGCCCAAGTAGCACCAGACATCCCTTTCATTCCCGGTCTTGATTATAGAGCTGTGCCGGTAGGCTGGAGTTCTTCGTGATGAGACGATAGATATTGAGGTCACTCCTACATCTTCTACTGAAATTCGACGTATAGAGGTCGAGTACACTCGGGAGGAGGCAGACAGGAGGAGAGCAGCTCCAGTGGATACATCCCAGAGTTGGACGTTGATTCTATACCTGCAGAGGCATCTTTTCCTACTCCGGCCTCCGGGCCTTCAGGTACTTCCACTCCCTCCCAGACACCTTGCACTTCTACTGCTTCCCAGCCCACCAAGATCACTCAGGCTATGCTCCTGAAGATGGGGCACTTAGCCCATTATGTGTATATGAGGTATACTCAAATAGAGGTTGTTGTACCGTGGATGATAGAGAGCGCCTTTCTAGCTGCATTGGCACCCCTTGAGGCATCAATGACACTATCACGGTGAGAGTAGAGACTTGTGAGAGTCGCCAGGAGGGCACTTCAGAGGTTATGGCTTTGAGATCTGAGGTTGCAGATTTGAGGAAGGATGTGGACTATCTAAAGTCTACAGACTTCACCTCTTAATTTGAGGCAGATGAGACGGAAGGTGCTCCAGCTACTTCTTAGATTCCTCCGACTACTATCGAAGATATACCTATGGAGGATGTGGAAATTGATGCATTAGAGGCAAATACCGATGAGGAGCAGCTTGTGGAGGAAGAGGCTAACGTATATGATGATCTCATCGACCTTGAGGATGCAATATTTGAGACTGTCCGCAGACCTCCTTGAGAGACACTACCATGGTTGGGTCTAGTGGAGCTGGTGGTACTGTTAATGTGAATCCGGGCACTGATGCCCAAGATCAGAGTGTTGCACCACACATTGATGCCCCGATAGATGGAGAGACTATGTAGACATGACTTTTCTTTACCTCCCTCTTTGTCATTTTTATTGATTTTTAGTATTTTGTTTCATTTGATGACTAATTGCTTTTTATTTGTGGTGGGGTGAGTTATTTCCATACCCACCTCTTGTGATTATTAGTTTTCTTTATCTATTGAGTTTTTATGCTGAAAAGTGTGTTTTGACACTATTTTTTTGAATGTTTAAGCTTGTGGCTCATTGTTTTATTCGTAAATAATTTTTACCCTTCCAAAAATATTTAGCCACCTCTGGTTTTGTGTTGATTGTGGCTATTCTTGTGCAAATTTGAGTATCGGTTATGATCAATACCGATGACTTAAATAGTGCTCTTAATCTAACAAAAATGAATGTGCGGCTATAATGAGGCCAAATGAAGTTACATATACAACATGTGAACTTTTTGCATCTCCTTGTGACTAGCCGATTGTCGAATGAGTCTCTTGTGATGAACATTATACACTAGAAAATGTGTAGAGTCTTGTTTGATATTGGTGCCAATGCCTTGTGTGAAGAGCTTACTGTGAACCTTGTGTGATGACACCTAGAATTTTCCCCGTTGATTCAGTTGACTAAGTGATGTAAGCTCTTGAAATGATCTTAGGCAATAATTTTGAAGAGTGAAATAATTTGACATTATACCTCTTTTGTGGCCTACGTTGTGAGTGTGTGAACTTGCTTGAACTCCTTTTGAGCCTTGCCCTTTTCTTGGAAGAAACTTGAGCAAATGAGACCTCTCTTTATCCATTCACCCATAATCCTCATGAAGTGTGGTGTGTTTGAATAGCCAACTTAGGCCAAAAGCCTAAGTAAGGGGTGTGGTGAAAAGAGAAGGAAAATCAAGAAGTGTGAAGAAGTCCCCCTTGATCCATGGACTTTTAAAAGATGGAACCCCTCTATACAAAAATAAGAGAGAATGAAAAGAAGAAAGAAAAAGAAAAAGAATGAAAAAGTTGTGAAATAAAGTACTGAAAGATGCAATAGAAATGGGGTGTCCGGTAGTCCATGAGAAGTGAATAATGGGGTAAAATTTGAGCATGAATGAAAATGCTGAAGAAAAGGAAGGAAAGTTGTTCATACCATATTTCATGAGGATAGAAGCCACTGAGCCTAAATGACCATATCTTTACACTCATCCCCGTTACAAGTCTTGAAAAGACCTTTTTGATCTTGAGTGAGCTGAAGCAAATGTTTGCTGGAAAATAAGGGCAAACATATGGGTGAAGTCATGCATGTGTTCATCTTTTTAAGTGTGAGAGTTGTTTGTGATTCCGGAGCTACAAATTGTTGAATAATTGTGTGTGAATATGGAATCATCTTTGTGTAAGGGCATTTGAGTACCTTTGTTGAGCTTGAACTTGCATTTGAAACAAGTATTGTGACCTTGATAATCTTTGATAAACGGTGAGTCACAACTTGAATCTTTAAGTGCATAATTGATTCTTGCATGCCTAAGTTGAGTCTTGTTGTGTGCATTCATGATTGAGTCTTTTGTAGCACTGTTTGAGACATCCTTTTTGAACTGCTGAACATGAGTTTTACTTGAGGACAAGCAAAAGTTTAAGTTGGGGGTGTTGATGAGTCTGAGATTTGGACTCATTTAGGGCTTTATTTATATTAATTTAGTGTCCTCAAATGCTTATTTTGTACCAATAACTGATGTAAAACCCTTGATTTTCAGGTATATGGGTTGAGGAACAAAGCAAGGACATTAATTTGCAAAAAGGAACGAAGCGAGTTGAAAGAATGGAGAAAAGCAAGCCTGGTGATCTCTACCGAAAGAAATGCTAATAAAAATAATTCAATTCTCTTATGAGAGATAATACTAATAAAAAATCCACGCATCAATGTACCACAAGAGATAAAATATTCATTAAATGCACTAATATGAGAGTTACAAGAAAAATTTATTAAGTATCCATCTGATAATTAGTTAGAAACTGAAAATAATTCCTTCTAACATAAGGTATATGTACAATGCATTCTTCAAACTAATGTTTGATCTCTATCGTGGGTCCATACTGTTTATTGAGAAGTTGAGATATAATATATTAAATAGATCATAGTATATTGAATAATCCTAAATAATAAAATTTAAGGATCATTATATATATATATATTCATGCATCACGAACAACCAATCGATGGGATTGGAGAACTACTCATACAATGCACATGTTCAATGACCGATTATTCACTCTATAAACTTATATAGATCTAACTCATATGGAGAATCTACTATTAGTTTAAGTCAACTGAAAATCAACCTAGTTACGTTGATCCAATCATATATAACTCAGTTTAGGAGAGTTAATACAGATTATCAAAACTGGCGATTAAATACATAGTGACTTGTATTAATTCCATCCGATATGGAGGAAGGTCTAAGACAACACATGAAACTAATACTATCACAGCCCAAAGTATACCCTAGGTGTAACATGGCGCATAGAACCCCAAGAGGCCCTACACAAGCCACTTAGCATACATTATACAAGACAACCGAATTAAAGAATTCAAAAGATAGAATTTCATATTTCAAAAGAGTTTGACAAAGAGGAAGTCTAACATAAGTTTTAATAAGTCATCTAATACATTATAAGGAAAGTTATTTTCATGTAACTCATACATCACATACAAAGTCTGAAAGATAATGGAAGACATGAACAAGTAAATGTATCTCGGTCCTTGGAACATGAGGACTCACCAATACTCTTGAATCTAGAAGAATCAACTAGCCATGAAATGAGGGTAGGAGCATCAGACCCTATATTAATGAGACAATATAAGCACAAGTATGCGTTAGTACATGGAATGTACTAAGTATAGCGTAATATGCACCAAATAGATATGGTGCATTGAATAACTTAAAATACGTAAGCATAACCAATATTCAAACATTTGAAGCATAAAGGAGCAATGGCATGTAAGTCATGAAATATGGTCAAATACATTAACATAAAGGACATGAGAAAAGCTTTAAAGGAATATAGTCATTTTGGGGGATATAAGCTTTAAACGACAATAAGATCATAAGAGCGATGTCATGGAATTTGGTATATCCCTCATACCGAAAGGGAAACTACTTTCCAATGTATAATCCGTACATATCATCTGTTTCTAAAGTGGATCCACTAGCTAGGTAATTGAAGACAATCCTATGGGGGCACGTCGTTTGGGACTAAAGGTTTCTACTAGAGACTACCCTAAAACCTCCATCTCATAGCCCTCTTGGGGCTAAGTATAAATCCCAACAAAATAGATAAAAGTCAAATATGGATTTAATATAGGAAAGACAATGATCAATACCAATCCACACTTTTGAGATCAAACATAGAATAGCTCCTTAAACACAATTCAATATGGATGAGAAAACATTTCATCAATGTGAATCCATATGTGAGAAATACCTTTTACAATCATGATCATAATAGTAAGTGAGAAATCCTTTAACAATAGCATTGATACGTTCCTTTCAACACATCCCCAAATAAGTTTCAATAACTTCATCAAAGCATGAATATGTTCTGAAATTCATAGTTCATAGGTTCATGGATTCATTATAGGTTCATAAATGAAAATTATAATTTAGACATGGGTCACTAATTTCAACTAAATATCGTGTATTAAAATTAAATCATTCATTAGAAGACTAAATCAACAATAATAAATTATAATTGAATGAAATTCATAAAGATTGAATTGAAACCCTAACTGATCATCTAAAATTCAATTGAGAAATTGGAAACCTTGGAACCCCACGGAGAAATGGACTCCATGGGCGAGTGCCCACATATCTTGATACTTTAAGCCCAAAAAGAATGGAGGACCGGTGAACTTGAATTAAGCCTAGCTTCTTCTTCTTCCTTAGTCTTGAGAGAATTTGGGGAGGATGAATTTTGTTAGGTTTTGGATATTTAGGAGAAAGGGGTTTGAGTGGGTAATTTAGGAATGAAAAACCCTTAAATGGTCCTTCGGATGAAAGCCAAAACGACTTAGTTTTGATTTAAAACAATTAGAGAAAATACTCAAAAGCCCCTTAAAATAACTGTCGAACCCTTCTATGGTTTGGACCTACGGTTCATAGAAATTTCTACGGACCATCCTCGTAAACCATAGAAAAGTTTAGAAACCTTTTATTTGAACCAACTTTTGACGGGACTTGTCTATGGCTCATAGGTCTTCCGACGGCCCATAGACACCAACCTTGACCCTCAAAATTTCACTAAGTGTGGGACCCACCTACGACTCATACAAAGAATGACGGGCTGTCCTGGTGACTCATAGAAAAGGTACTGGGACCTGGTTTTAAAAAAAGTATTTCCTTCCTTGAGACTGGTCTACGACCCGTAGAAGACCTGCGAACCGTTGATTGGTCTCGTAGACCTGAACCTGCTTACTGTAATTTAATGCAGTCTTTCCCTTTTTGAAAT
>JAJOOO010001328.1:0-58808 GCA_029582685.1 Solanum piurae | reverse complement strand
AGTATTCGTGAGTTCTACCATGCTCACAGTACGCCTTGTGCTATAGAATCGATTGAGAAACTCGTGCTCTAGTTGCTCCCAACTATCAATAGAATTGGGCTCAAGATCCGTGTACCAATCAAAGGCATTTCCTTTCATAGACCGAACAAACTGTTTGATAAGATAGTCTCCATATGTTCCAGCATTATTACATGTCTCCACAAAATGTGCAACATGTTTCTTAGGATTTCCTCTACCCTCAAATTGTTGAAATTTAGGAGGCTGATAACCAGTAGGAAATTTTAAGTTATCAATTCTTTCAGTGTATGGCTTGGCAAGCATTTCTTTGAGTCCTTTACCCTTTCTCCTTGAGTTAAGAGCCATGAATGTTTTTTTTACACTTGATTCAAATGGTTCAGTTATTGCTAATTTGCAAGTAAAGCCAATATTACTTGAACAGGTGAAAGAAGCACAAAAGTTTGATGAGAAACTTGTAAAACTGACCAGAGAAGTTCAAAATGGGGAAAAGCTTCATTTTACTTTAACAAAGAATGGTGTTTTATGTTATCTGAACATGTTATGTGTCCCTAATGATGACAAATTGAGGAGAGAAATACTGAATGAAGCACATACTTCACCATATGCAATGCATCCGGGAGGTACAAAGATGTACCAGACCATCAAAGAACATTATTGGTGGAATGGTATGAAGAGAGACATTGCAGAGTTTATGTCCAAATGTTTGGTTTGTCAACAAGTAAAGGCAGAACATCAAGTCCCAGTTGGTTTAATACAGCCCTTGTCGATGCCGGAATGGAAATGGGAGAGAATTACTATTGACTTTGTTTTTGGACTTCCTCGAACTCAGAGAAATCATGATGCAATATGGGTGATTGTGGACAGGCAAACCAAAAGTGCTCACTTCTTAGCAATCAGAATGGATTACTCACTTGAGTGTTTTGCTGAGTTGTACATTAATGAGATTGTAAGACTACATGGGATCCCTGTGTCTATTGTATCCGACCGAGACCCAAGGTTTACATCTAGATTTTAGGGCAGATTGCAGGAAGCTTTGGGTACTAAGTTGAAATTTAGCACTTCATTCCATCATCAAACGGACGGCCAATCGCAAAGAGTGATACAAATTTTGGAGGATATGCTTCAAGCTTGCATTATGGATTTTGAGGGTAGTTGGGACAAACACTTGATGTTGATAGAATTTGCTTACAATAACAGTTACCAATCGAGTATTGGAATGCCTCCCTATGAAGCCTTATAAAAAGAAAGTGTTGGACCCCTCTTTGTTGGAGTGAAGTTGGTGAAAGGAAACTTATTGGTTCTGAAGTTGTGCAACAAACAAAAGACAAGGTAAAAATTATCAAGGATCGTCTAAAGATTTCTTCAGATAGACAAAAGTCGTACGCTGATCTTAAAAGGCGTGAAATTGAAAATCAAGTTGGAGATAAAGTATTCTTAAAGGTGTCTCCATGGAAACATATTATGAGGTTTGGCCAAAAAGGAAAACTTAGTCCCCGATTTATTGGACCTTATGAGATACTTGAAAGGGTTGGACCAGTTGCATATAAATTAGCGTTGCCACCGGAGTTAGAAAAGGTCCACAATGTCTTTCATGTTTCTATGCTCAGAAGATAATGTTCTGATCCGTCGCATGTTCTTCCAGTTGAATCTATTGAAGTTAATCTTGACTTGACTTATAATGAAGAACCTATCCGAATTGAAGCTCACGAAGTAAAGCAACTTAGAAACAAGAAAATCCACTTAGTAAGGGTACTTTGGAGGAACCATTCTGGGAAGGAAGCTACCTTGGAGAGAGAAGAAGACATGAGGACCCAGTATTCATACTTGTTTCGTAAAGTAAATTTCGAGACAAAATTTCTTTAAGGGGGACAGATTGTAACACCCCTAAATAATAGACCTACATTCCCATGTCGATACACCATTGCTTAATTACCACAATATGTTTTATTCTCATTTTGGGAAATTGAAATTTTGTGATATTTGCAATCTTGCGTAACATAATTGTGATCGTAATTTAAGGGATTGTATGGGGGTATTTACGTAATATTCTAATTATAATTATATATAACTTGAAATGGAGGTGAGGGTTATACATATAGGTATATATGTATGCATTTTGGGCAGCCAACCTTTTTTTGGGCAGCCACCTTTTGAAGGCAGCTGTACATGTGACTAGCCTCACTTTTGAGACTATATTTTGACACCTCTTCTAGTAATATTCGTCTCACCTGAAATCTAAGAACCTTAGAACATTATCTGACCATTTTTTCCTCAAAATCACAAGAGAAAATCTTGGTCCTTTTTGCTGGAATTGGAGACACACCCTTCTTGTTGGTAAGTGACGAAATCTGTTTCTGAGCTGGGTAGTGTTTGGTAGTTTATGCATATCTCTTTCTATAGAACTTGGTTTACAGTGAATAAATATTATTTGGCAAGATAATTCGTAGACCTACAACTCTTATGTTTATGTAAAACTCTAATTTAGTTGTTATGGATTCGAAATATGGGACGCAACATAGGGCAAGTTCTGTCCAGATTTCGGAATTTGAAATCCTGTATGATCAACTGTTAGTGTTTTGAATATATATTTTTGTACAAAATATATTTTTCGGTGATTCTTGTTTGTTTGCAACCCTATGAGATGTATCTACATCTTTTATGAAGGTTATAAAGTCTAGTTTTTCCTTTTTCCTTTTGAAATCTAAGTTGCGACATGAGGTACTAGGCTGGCTAAAATCACTATTTTGGGAGGATAGTCGTATTTGTACAGGCTAAGCTTACTTGTGATGATAATGCTGTTTTACTTCGACATTATTGAGCTGCTAGGAATTAAATAAGTTATTTAATTGTATTTTTAAGGTTGAATATCCTTGTAAACAAGTTGAGGACTTTGAAACGTTGGTTGGTCTACGGTCTGAACTCACGAAGTTGTGTTGGACTGTTTCTTTGCTAAAGCACTGAGGTTTGTGTATAAACTTTTACTTGCACTCTTTTAACTGCTGGTATATATGAGAGTTGATGTTGGTACCTTGGTTACCTCTTGTAACTTTGCATTGTCGTGTTGGTATCCTTTAAGACGTTAAAGACGCTTGTGTAACTCGCCCACTTGTACGGATTGTTTGATCACTTGGCACTATTGTTGCGACCCTGTCCTTCTTGTGGCTGTGAATCTGTCACTATTGGCATGCCTCTTGATTCTGATCATTTTCCATCTTGACTCTGGATTTTCAGTCCGTCTTAAAAATGGAGGTTGTCCATTAAGTACGAACTAGAAAGCCATTTTTAATATGGTTCTTGGCTCTCTTGATTATTGGGTTTTGACTCTTCTTGATACAGGGCATCGGCCGTTCTTGATACCTGTTTGTGCTTGGTGTGACGACATGATGTATATATTGGGCGAGCCTTGTTTTTGAATCTCTTGGAAAATGGTGCTATGAGCGTTCTTGACATTTGGATCTTTAAATATCGAACTTGATACTCTTTATATATTGTTTACTTGATTCATTGATTTTGTTCAATTATGCTGCCCATGACTTATGAAGGTAACTTGGTGAATCTAAGGGCTCCGAACCTATAGTTTTTGCACCACTAAGCTATATGATTAGCGATAGTTGTTTCTATCGTAGGGAATGTTTGAGAATATGCATGAAGCTGGCCATTGGAGATGGAGATTTTGAGAGCCTTAAGGAAGATCACATTTGCATATAGGCATCTATATTTTGTATAAACCTTGGGACTTGTACATGATCTATGTGTTGTATATTTACATGAAATTTTGAGGACTAATTTGATCATGTCACCATGGGTTGTAATATAAGTATGTCTATATGTTTTGTTCTTTTGGGGTGTGTAAACACAAGTCTTGTAATATACAAAATTTACTATAAGTTTTGAATGTTTGTGTGAAGTATCAACTGGCTGATTTCGGTACTCGGAAGTTGGAAATATTCTTGTTATCTCATCCTTAAGTGTGAGGATAATATATGCATGAAAAGCTCGTCAGTTATTTGCTTAAATTATTCTGGGAGAGTTTTTTCCGTCATAAGTTAAATTCCGCGCCATATCAATTTTAACATCAAATAAATGTTTAAATTGGCAGGATGTATATCCTTAACTAAATTATTCGTTATGAACCTAATCCCTCTACTAGATTAAAATTAATGTGCCCTTCATTAATCTCTTTTAAATGTCGCAAGTATTAAATTAGATTTCTTGTTTAAGTGGTGGTATCCTTTCGAAAGGGTCGCTACATTATTCCTCTTTTGTGGCCTACCTTGTGAGTGTGTGAACTCTGTTCGAGCACCCTTTGAGCCTTACCCTTTTCTTGGAAGAAACTTGATGCAATTGTGACCTCTCTTTATCCCTTCACCTTTCATCCTCATGAGTTGTGGTTTGTTTGAATAGCCAACTTAGGCCAAAAGCCTAAGTTGGGAGTGTGGTTAAAAGAGAAACTAGTTCAAGAAGTGAGAAGAAGCCCCTTTTACCCATGGTTTTGAAAAACATGAAACCCCTACATACAAAAAAAAAAGAGAAAAAGAAAAGAAGAAAAGTTTGAAATTAAGTTGTGAAAGTGCAAGAGAAATGGTGTGTTCAAAGTTCCATGGAAAATAAATAATGGGATCAATTTTGAGCATAAATGTGAATGATGAAGAAAAGGGAAGGAAACGTTGTTCATACCATATTTCATGAGGATAGAAACCACTAAGCTTAAATGACCATACCTTTACACTAAGTCTCGTTACAAGCCTTGAAAAGACCTGTTTGATCTTGAGTGATTTGAAACAAGTATTAATTCGAAAATAAGGGCAAATCTATGGGTGGAGTCATGCATGTTTTCATCTTTGTGAGTGTGAGAGTTGTGTGTGATTTCGGAGCTATAAAGTGTTGAACCATTGTGTGTGAATATGGAATAATTCTTTGTGTGAGGCATTTGAGTACCTTTGTTGAGTTTGAACTTTCATTAGAAGCAAGTATTGTGAACTTGAGAATCTTTGATAATGGTGAGTCAAAACTTGAATCTTTAAGTGCACAATTTATCCTTGCATGAGTAAGTTGAGTCTTTTTGTGTGCGTTCATGATTGAGTGTGTAGCATCGTTTGAGACAACCTTTTTGAACTGTTGAACTTGAGTTTTACTTGAGGACAAGAAAAATTTTAAGTTTGGGGTGTTGATGAGTTCGAGATTTGGATTCATTTAGGGGTTTATTTTGATAGATTTAGATTCCTAAAATGCTTATTTTATGCCAATAACTGATATAAAATCCTTGATTTCCAGGTATTTAGATTGAGGAACCAAGCATTGACACTAATTTGCAAAAAGGAACGAAGCAAGCTGAATGAATGAAGACATGAAAGCCTGGTGATGGCCAAGTCCATTTGGCGAGTCACCGAATGGCCACCATCTCGCCTAAATTTCCAGTGTGCCAAGCCCTGAAGGAGAAAATCAAGTTGGCGAGAGAAAGGAGAAGTCGGCGTGTCGCCGAGTTGTTCCACGATGCAGTGTTGGATCGCCCAAAGTTACAGAACTTGAGGATGTTGAAGACCAAAGAAAAAAAGGTGATAGAAATGACCAAAGGGCGGATCGCTGAGCTGATCGGCGAGCCTGAGTTAATTCGCTGAATGGTCCTTTACAACATATTTTTAGCGACTACAAATACGTTTTTGAACATTTAGTTTACAAATAATTTTTAATCAATCAAATTTTATTCTGAACATTCAGGAGAGTAATTTTCAGTTTGGAACTCTGAGTATTGAGACTAAGTTTTTCCTTAGTTTTGAAGAATTGAAGTTTTTCATTTTTGAGAAATTGAAAGTGGGCCTTTCAAATTCTTTAATTTAGACCTTTGAAAAGACGAAATTAATCTTACCCAGTTGATGGAAACACAATTTGGTAATGATTTTTATCTTTTTATGATGTCTAACGAAAACCCCAATTCTTGGGGTGTGATTATGTGATTATGGGCTGATTAGTTTATGGGTATTGCTAATTGTTAGTTTAAATGTTGTTTAGAAGTGATTTCAATCATAAATTGTGGTTTAACTTAAAGAATTGTAGTTACAATGCAGTTCTACCTTCGTGTTTTTGGCTTTCTCGAGAGAAAGGTTTTAAAACCAAGATTATTGATTGATGGTCTGTGGGTATTGGGTTGTCATGGGTTCAGCTCGAGAGAGTGAATCCTAAACCCTTTTCCACACATTCAGCTCGAGAGAGTGAATGGACTAAGGCGTAGGCTGTTCTTATTTTGCATACTTGTCGATATTCAAGATAAATTTACTTGATTCAGGGTAAATTGTTCGAGTGAAAGTTTACCTCCTCTATAGTCTTACTTAATAACTAATATTCAGCTATTTCCTAACAGTTGCAATTACCCGTTTGTCTACATTAGCCTATAATCAATTCACATCCCAAGAACCCATCTCATTATTGTTATTTTTGCATTGTTTGTTGCTGCAGTAGTTGATAACTTCAAACCAAAACCCCCCTGTTATTTGACATTCGTGTCACCCCCTGATTTAAATTATGTTTATATTCGCAAATGTCTATTCCTATGATTGATTTGATCATATTTATAATTTTCTATTGAATCTTAAACATGTACCACTCCCTGTGGGATTCGACCCCAACTCATTTAGTTGGGTTATATACTGAGTAACGATCGTTGATGCTTAGAATCGGATGTAGTGTCTTTGATAACGTTAGTCAATCATATACCTTTATGAAAATCCAATCATCGATTTCAAACTTTAAGTCCCTTCTTCTCACATCTTCATAGGACTTCTAACGACTCTGAGCTATCTTTAGCCTATCTCTGATGAGCCGAAATTTTTCCATAGCCTCATGAACCGAATCTAGCCACATCAATGATGCTTCACCTACTTCAAACCAACTAATTGGGACCTGCATCTACGCCCATATAGTGCGTTATACATGATCATCTAAATACTGGAAGGTATTATTGTAGGCAAAATCTATGAGATGTAGGTGATCCTCCCAACTACCCTTGAAATAGATCACACACACTCTTAACATTTCCTCAAAGGTCTCAATGGTACCCTTTGCCGGACCATCCGTCTGTGGATGAAACGCTATAGTGAGATTTACCTGAGTACCAAGACCTTTTTCAAATGATTTCTAGAAATGAGAGGTAAACTAAGGACCTCTATATGAAATGATAGACAAAGGAACCCAATGTAACCTAGCTATCTCATTGATGTAAAGTTTGGCGTAGTCCTCCGCTAAATCTATAGTCTTGACAACCATGAAGTTAGCGGACTAAGTGACTCCGTCTACTACCACCCAAATGGAGTCATGTTGTCGGCGAGTATGAGGCAAACATGTAATGAAGTCCATGTTTATCACTTCCCACTTCAATGATGGAATGTTAATCTCCTGAGTCATACCTCCTGGTTTCTAGTGTTCTACCTTCTTTTGATAGTTAGGACACTTGGCCACAAAATCTGCTACCTTCATTTTCATGTTGTTCCACCAAAAGACTTCCTATTGATCGTGGTACATCTTAGTGCCACCTCGATGAATAGAATATCAGGAATTATGGGCTTCTGTAAGAATCGGCTTCCTCAACTCACCCACATTAGCAACACATAAGCGGCCCTAGTAATGAAGCCCACCATCTCCCCCTTAGGAGAAAACCTCAACTTTTTGCTAATGAACTGCACCTTTCAATTGAATTAATATAGGATAACTATCCTGTTTCCCTTAACCTTAGCTAATAATGACAATTCTGACCCATTTTTAATTATCACACCCTTTTCTGATGTGTCTGTAAGGCTAACTCCTAAGAGAGCAACATCTTTGGCTAACTCTTTCTTTTCTTCCTCAACATGTGCTATAATACCCATAGACAGTCTGTTGAGAGCATCAACCACTACATTGGCCTTACCTTGATGGTAAAGCACATTCATGTCATAGTCTTTGAGGAATTGAAGTTATCTTTTCTAACAAAGATTTAACTCTTTCTTGGTTAACACATAATGGAGGCTCTAATGATTCGTTAACACATCAACATGAACATCATAAAAGTAATGTCTCCAAATCTTTAGGGTAAATAATATGACTCCAAGTTCGAGGTCGTGAGTCGAGTAGTTCTTCTTGTGGACCTTAAACTGTCTAGCAGAATATCATATGAACTTACTTCGTGGCATCAACACACAACCTAGGCTGACCCTGGATGCATCACAATAAAACACATAACTGTCCCAACCATCTAGTAGAGTCAAGACAGGAGTTGTTGTGAGCCTAGTCTTCAGTTTTGAGAAGCTTTTCTCACATTCATATGACTAAAATTTGACCTTTATTTTTAGTCAACTTGGTCAAATGGGAAGCTTTGGATGAAAATATTTCAACAAATCTCCTGTAATAACTGGCCAAACCCAAGAAACTTCTTATAAATGTAGGAGAGATGGGTCAGTGCTAGTGTTTCACAACCTTAATTTTCTGAGAATCCACTCGTATCCCTTCACTAGATACCACATGACCAAGTAAATCGACTGGTTGTAACCGAAATTCACATATTTGATCTTAGCGAATAACTTGCAATCTTTGAGAGTCTGCAAGACAACTCTCAGATGGGTCGCATGCTCCTCTTCATTTCGGGAATAAATGAGGATATCATCAATAAAGACAATGACAAAAAAGTCTAAATACTATTTGAACACCCTGTTCATTAAGTCCATGAAAGTTGCAGGAGCATTTATTAGTCCATAAGACATAACTACATATTCATAATGACCATATCGAGTCCTGAAGGCTATTTTTGGGATGTCAGTAGCTCTAACTTTGAGCTGTTGATAGCCGCATCTAAGGTCTATCTTAGAAAAACAACTAGCACCCTAAAGTTGGTCTAACAAGTCATAAATCATAGGGATATGATATTTTTTCTTGATTATGACTTTCTTCAGCTGTCGATAGTTAATACATATTCTGAGGGAACTGTCGTTCTTTTTCATGAACAACACTGGAGCACCCTATGGAGAGATACTAGGTCTAATGAAGCCCTTATCTATAACACCTCTTTCAATTCTTTAAGCTCAGCATGAGACATTCTGCAAGGAGGAATCGAAATGGGCTGGGTATCTGGAAGGAGATCTATTCCGACATCAATTTTCCTTTCAGGAGGAACTCCAGGAAGATCTTCTAGGAACACTTCTAGAAACTCATTTACTACTGGGACATACTCAAGAGTTGGGGTTTCAGAGTTAGAATCCTTGACCCTAACTAGATTATAAATATACCCTTTATAGATCATCTTTCTGGCCTTAAGGTAAGAGATAAATCGACCCATAGGCACTGAGCTACTACCCTTCCATTCTAAGACTGGCTCGTTTAGAAATTGTAATCAAACGATCCTAGTTTTACAATTGACTGAGGCATAATAGGAATATAACCAATCCATGTCTAGAATGATATCGACATTTACCATTTCTAACTCTACAAGGACTGTTGAGGTGACTTTCTAAGAGTTTGTTACAGGGAATTTTTTGTATACATGTCTAGCTACAACTAGATCACCAACTAGAGTAGAGAATGAGAAGGGTTCAGAGAGTGTTTCTGGACTGACACCGAAATTTTTTGCTATATAGGGAGTTACAAAAGATAGTGTAGCCCCTGGTTTTAACAATACATAAAGATATAAATAGAAGACTTGTAATCCTCCCAGTATTGGTACCAAATGTAGACCACTCCCTTAAACTGATAGGTGGTTAAGTATACACTCTCAACTGGAGTGACATCCATAATGCCGGTTACCTTTTTGATGTTGCTGAGGAACTCTTGTTGATCCTCTACTGACTTAGACCCATGAAACACTTAGGGTTTATCTGTAACATCCCATACCTTCCAACACTTATACAACTAAGTCAACGTGAAAAAAATATTTGAACTCGATATAGTAAAAGGTGATATTTGATATTAAAGTCATAAGTGGTCAAATGTGTATTAGTGTTAAGATCTTGTAAAGAAACAACGCTATGGAAAATGGTGTAAAATAAGTGAGGTGCTTGCTTGACTAAATTAAGCTACTAGGTGACAAGTAGGTGCATAACCTACTTAAGGTATATCGACCAAGTTAAAAGGATAAAGTAGGTGCATCACCTACTTAAGGTGTATGAACCAAGTTAAAAGGACCAAGTATGTGCATCACCTGCTTTGACTTATGGGCCATATGGAGGCCTAAATTAAGTGATCAATTTGAGGCCCAATCTTTCCAAGAAAAGGGGAATAAAAGAAAAAGAATGGCAGTCCAAGGCCCAATCCTTCCAAGCCCACAAGAAATATTTTGAAGGCAAAAGTAGGTGCATCACCTACTTAAATGTGTGGCCTAAATTAATGACACATGGTGGCTTCAAATGAAGTACAAAAAAGGTGCCAAAAGAGAACCTATTAAAGCCAAGAATTTGACAGAAATATCTCATTTTACTCTTATCCAAATTTTAAGATTCAAGTTCATATATTTATCTCTCTCAATATGAAAGAACCACCCAATATTCCGACTAGGGTTCTAAGTATTTTTCATCTTGTTTCTCCAAAGCAGCCACAAGTTCACCTTCTCTGCTCTATTGCTTCAAGTATATTGGATAGTTCTTTAAGGGGAGTAAAATAGAGATAGCTATATATGTTGGCAACCAAGGTTCTGCCACTCTCATCCAAAGATAAAGAGAAGGTTACAAAAATAATTGAAGGAGAATAACAGATTAAGATAGCCAAGGTAAGGCGTTGGCACAACCTCTAATTATTAGTTTATTTGAGAATGCTAGACATAATTGTTTATCGGAACATGTGGGATGGTGATTAAAAACTATAATTTCAAGTCTTTTGTTTATTTTGGGGTGTTGAGGGCTATTTTGTATTGATTTTCTTATGGGAGGTCATGGATGTACTTAGAGAGTTATTATGGAAAGCTGTTAGAGGGCAGATTTATAAGTTGTGGTGATACACCATTTAAATTAAAGTTTTTGTAAGCTCACTGCCCGTCCCATCTCAGGTACTGTGGAGTGTTGATAAACCTCATGGGAAGGTTTTTACATGTAAATAACTATAACGGACAGAATGTGTGTGAGAACACACTCAATTAGAAGGATAATGGGTTGGGTGTCTGGCTACTGTTTTGATGATTTGAAATATCACGAGTTAGTTGGTAAGATTTTAATATTAGCCTTATTGATTGATTGTTGTAGATGAAGATTATGACGTTAAAGGATAGGTTGAAACTTAGTAAGCTTTATGAGTTGGGAATTAAGGTATGTAAGGCTATTTGATCCCATATCTTTTGGCATGAATTCCTATATTGTGTGTACCAACAAATTGAGATCTCTAAGTGATCCTCATGGTCAAAGATACAACGTGAGGGTGTACAATCTCCAATGTAGCTAACTGTCTTCCTTATACAGTGCAAGTTTTCAAAATATGTCGAACTACTTCTATACGTTTTCATTATCAAATATTTGTGTTTATTCTTCCAAGTACTAGTTGACAAAGGTACTTTAAACAGTAAGTTTCAATAGTTATCCACCAACTCAAATGAGGTTCATTGAGCCAATAAGATCCTACATTATACATGTTACATGTATTTATATGACGGATACATATTATGTCAATTGTTCATTTTATGTCCCCTTACGTGGAATGTACAACCCTTATTTGGGTTCTGTCATGTGGTTCATTAGTTTGGATATTTATGCACTCTTTCATTTGATATCGTACACTAAGTTTTTAGCTATCGTATCATCTTATATAGTCCTTACCTCAACATTTGAGAAGTTACAGTTTCTACTAAGTGTTTAGCTATCGTATGCCCCCATGTGAAATGTCGAACGTGTTTTAAATGAAGCATCTTCTAAGCAGAATTAGTTACTCACTTGCTATACATCTTAATGAATCATTTTCTGCATGTACTGTAGTGGCCATACACCTTCATGGATCACCTGTTTATGTTCTTTGTGCCCAAATGAAGTACATGAGTCATATAAGTTCCTAAGTAGCGTAATAAAGTTACATTGCTTCCTATATAATTTTTTCTGCCTCAATTAATTTATCCACATGTCCACATCACTGGTATATAGTCCTAAATCTCAAAAAGTTATGAATATCAAAAGAATTATTTCAAAAATTAAAGAGAGAAGGTAAAGTGAATCTATATAATTATGTGTGGTAGCTCAGGGGTTAAAATACCTAGAATGAGCCGATCCTAATTATTGTGCTTAAGGGTGGCAGCTCAGGGGTGGTAATACCTAGCATGGGCCGATCGAAATCTATATTATTTTGGGTGGCAGCTGATGCTTATCGTGATCAACGAAACTAACTACGGTTTGAGTGTCTACGATCATCGATAATATAATAACCCCACCGAGGGTTGGGGTCGTGTTCCAAGGGAGCGGTTTTGAGAATTGATAGAAAAATAAAATCTAGCTCTAATTAGTCGTAGCTAAAGAAATTTATGATTTAAAACATTGTAAATCAAAGGGGGTACACAAAAGTATCAAATATCAAATTGGGGTTTTGTCACAAGTATAGCTAAAACAACAAAAATAACAAGAAAATCAAGTATGGGGCCGAGTTCTTGAGGTGTGACCGCAATACAAGTTGAGATAAATAGTTGGGTACATGCTTTCGATAGAAAATTTGTAAGATAATAGTGACTAGGCTAAGCTTTAGATGAAAATAAGTTCCCTCTCAGGCAACTTACCCCGTTTCAATTGCGTTTCTCTCGGACACTCATTTGCCGCATGAAGACCAGCCTACGCCTTACCCCACTCACTCTCTCAAGCTGAGTGTTAGGATATGGGACTAGGGCTCACCCTCTCGGGCTAAACCTCATGTCGACCCACTCCTTAGGCCATCAGTCTAGTGGTCTTGGTTTCGCGACCTCCCTTTCGGGCAAGCCGAAAACACATGGGTGGCTTTGTATTTGAAACTACAAACCGATTAACTTAAACCACAACCACTAGGAGAAATAACCATTAAAATACATCTAACCTACCAACAAGCAAGACCCAACAATAATATCAACAAATATTTGCTAAATCACACCCCAAGAATGGGGTTTTTTAGCAACACATCAAGAAATAACAAAATACACCTAAAAATATAATGAAGTCAAATGGGTATAAGAAATTAAACCTTTATTTAAGCAAATGAAGATGAATAGAGAAGACCCACTTCCAACTTGGGGAAGATGAACTCCTTTCTTCAAGTTTCCAAAACCCTCTCCAAACTTGAGAGTAAAATAAAAATAGTACTAAATCCAAAATCTGTTAATAAAAATATAATACTAAAATCTGATACTAAGCTATAACTCTCAACGAGTATTTATAGTTTTCAAAAATATGTGTTGTGGCGGATCACTAGGTGACATTAGTCAGAATCGCCGATCAAATCGGCGATTCACCTTTTGATGTAGTGCATCGCAATCTTGCATCGTCCTTCGGCATCGGCTTTGTGTCATTGGGCGACAGAGTACTGCTTCACGGAACTATTTGGTGACACGCCGACTGCTCTCTTTTTCTGCGACTTGATCCTTTCCTTCAGGGCTCAGCACACTGGAACAAAAGGCGAAGTGAGACCCTTCGGTGATTCGCCAAGTGACTCGGCGATTCTCAGAACTTCATTTTCTTGTTCTTTTCAGCCTTTTCGTTCCTTTTTGCACCTAAGTGTCTATGCTTCCACTCAAACTTCAAATACCTGAAACTTAAGCATTTTCATTAGATATTGAGATAAAATAAGCATTTGAGGACACTATTTCTATTAAAATAAAGCCCTAAATGAGTCCAATATGTGGATTCATCAATACCCCCAACTTAAACTTTTGGTTGTCCTCAAGCAAACTCAAGTTCAGCTGTTCAAAAAGGATTTCTAAAATAGTGCTACACAAGACTCAATCATGAATGTATACAACAAGAATTCAAACTACTTATGCAAAGATTCAACTGTGTACTCAAAGATTCAAGTTGTGACACACCAATATCAAATATTCTCATGTTCACAATACTTTCTACTAATGTATGTTCAAGCGCAATGAAAGTATCTAAATGCCCTCACACAAAAATGATTCCATATTCACACATAGAGGCTACTCAATTTAAGACCAGGAATCATATGCAACACTCACACTCAAAAATAGGAACACAATGCATGTTTTCACCCATAGGTTTGCCCTTATTTTCGAATTTACTTTCGATTAGGCTTACTCAAGATCAAAAAGGTCTTTTCAAGGCTTGTAATGGGGCTGAGTGTAAGGTATGGTCATTTAGGCTCAGTGACTTCTTCTTCTTCGTGAGATGTGGTGTTCTCAAGGCATCCCCTTTTTTTCCTTAATCAATTCTTTTTCTAGTGCTTCTAAGTCATTTTTTATTCATCTCCATGGATTGCTTGGACACCCAATTTCTTTTGTACTTTTATTCCACAACTTTTCTTTTTCATTCTTTTCTTTTCTTTTTCTCTTTTTTTTTATATGGAGGGTTTCCATTTTTCCGCAACACCATGGGTTAAGGGAGACTTTTTCTTGCACTTCTTGACTTCTCCTTTTCCTTTTCACCACACCCCCATCTTAGGCTTTTGGCCTAAGTTGGCTATTCACTAAATCAAAACTCTAGATGATTATAGGTAGTGGGTTAAGTAAGGTCTAGGGTTCGTCAAGATTCTTTCAAAGAAAGGTAAGGCTCAAAGGGTGTTCAAAAGAGTTTCACACGCTCTCCAGTAGGCCACAAAAGAGGTATATGTCAAATTGGCTCACACTCTGCAAAAGTTGCCTAAGATCATCTCAAGAGCACACCTTACTAAATAAATCAGACTAACGGGGTAAATTCTAGGTTTATCCATGCAAGATTCAAAGTAAGCTCATCACACAACGAATTGACACTTAAGCTAAACAAGACTACAAACTTTCTCTAGTATGCAACAGTCATTACAAGAGAATCAATACGATAAATGGCTAATCACAACAAGATGCAAAGAGTTCACATATTGTCTATGCAACTTCATTTGGTCTCGCCGTAGCCGCACATTCATGTTTGTTCTATTGAGTGCACTATTCAAGTCATCAGTATTGATCGAAACTGAAACTTAAATTATGCAAAAGAATAGCCACTTTCAACACAAGCAGTGGCAAAAAATTTCAAAAAATAATTTTTTTTGGAAGGGTAAAAATCGGGTCAAAATCATTTTTATAATTTAAAACCAAAAGGAGACATGAGCTCAAACATCCACGGAAATCAGTATTTCATATATTTAAAAACAGACAACCCAACTAAAACAAAAATAACCATATCAAGCAAACAAGGTGTGCTTCACCCCACCACAATAAAATGTTCTTGTCCTCAAGTGCAAGTAATAAGTATCCAACAGTTAAAGTAAAGAAAGAACAGAGAAAAAGGTAACGAGGGGATCCTGTCTACATGCTTGCTTCATCTGTCGGGGCATTGTTGCCTGATGCATTAGCCAAAAATTTGACAGTGGTCCCCGAATTGTCATTTTGGGTCTCATTGCGGTCATTTGTCCTAGCTTCTGCAGCGATGTTAGAAGCACCCATTCTGTCCACGTCATGGCTTTCCAAGAAAGCCGTGTAGACTCCACGTTTCCATGAAGGAATAGTGGGATCAATGGGGACCCTTCTGCTTGATCTCGGTTTCTTACTTTCTCTTCTCTCTTTTGCCAGTTCGTCTATCTTCTCGTCTCTTTTAAAATTTTGTGCTCTTACATGTCGGGGTGACAAATCTATCCCTGCGACCTTAGATCTAGCCATTTCTGTAAAAAGACTTCGAGAAAAAATAGACAATATTTCAACAGGGCAGGGGAGTCTTGGGTGCATAAGGCAGTTTCACTGAAAATGATGCATAGATGGTAAAAAGGTGCAGACAAAAGGGGTGGATAAGTAGGCTTTTGGTGGGTCGCCGAGTGCTATTGGCGACGGCAGACTTACCGCCGAAGGTAAAAAATCAATCAATACATGCAATTAAAAGCGAAATGGGGATGTTAGACGAACCGCTGAACAATTCGGCGAACTTGATTTAGCTCGCCAAATTACCCCACGTGTCTATTTTCAACCCATTTCTTTCGAATCCAACCACACAACTCCTGATAACGTAATGTAATTTTGTACAACACATATTCAATAAAGACCCAACACAATTTAAGCAGTCCCATAGCAAACTAATTTAACTCAAAAGCACAGAGACTCAGCATAGATTTTATACTATCAATCATTATGCAGATGAGTACTAGTTTTGATAAAACAACTGAGGGGTTCGATTACCAACCTTTGGTGCTGAATTAGATTATACTGATGTGCTAGGCAACAATGGGATCCAAATCCACACACTATTTGTTACTTAGAATACTCTGAGCGTGCGAGAAATGTAACTACTAGGTGAAAGTGTGAGTTAGTAAAAGGGACAAAGTGAAAGAAAGTGATTAAACTAGAACTTTTAAACATGTGGCTTGTGACCGTCCAATTTATGCTCATTCAGCGATGTCAGTCAGTCTTGCTCAATCACCCGGTGACGCACTGAATGTCTGATTTTCTTGCCGAACATAATAGAGTTTTTAGTTCAGGTGGGCGTTGCATTGACGATCTACGTCGAGATCGCCAACTAAATTGGCGATGCGCCGATGAAATTCACACTCCGCCGAGTTTTACAGACCCAACCTTTAAGATATATTGAATCAAAAGGCAGGACTGATCGGGTACGCCTAACTTGTCGGCGATCCGCCAAGCGGGAATGTTGCTCACCTTCAAACATGTCTTCAAGCACTTTCCTCACTCAATCTGTACAAATAACACACTATTATTTCATCAAGATAACAAAATCAAGTAAGAGATTTTAGGTTGCCTCCAAAATAACGCCTTAGTTAACGTCGTGGCACGACGTAAGTCAACCTTCAGACCTCAGTCTTAGGGTTAGCCATAGTATCACTAGGCAAACCCCCCCTTGTTGTCTTGGATTTAGATGAGAAGAGATATGACCCATTTGGGTCTCTAACTGCTTGATTGAAAGTGAATGAAAGGTGACGTTCTGGTTAAGGGTAGACATATCTTCTTTCATGCCTTTTACCATTTTGTCGGACCCTTCAACTTTGTTTAGGATACGCGAGAGCATATCCTCGGACCTACCGCCTTATGAATCTCTAGCCCAACCTTGGTTACCACCATGCCTTGGGTATTTTTAACGGTAACCACCACCCTGGTTTTCTAGAAAATTTACCTTTTCGCTATACAACGCTTCAAACTTCATTTCTTCAAGATTCGTGCTCCCAACCCCCACAAGCATTAACACCACGAGTACCATCCCTCATGACATTTTTAGATAGAATATCAAGATGTGTCATAATCTTAGTAATGATTTAGTCTCTCTCATTATCCTTTTCAATCTGCTCCTTAGATAGCTGGAAAGTGACAGGTGAGACCTGGTCTTCATGAGTGTACCACACCCTATTGATGGTTGTCATGCCATCTAAAAGTAGGGCCGCTACCACGTACGGCTGCTGCATTAAATCTGAGAGTTGGTCAGCAGCACCCTTGTTTACCGAGTCTAAACTCCGGTAGAAGTATTGAAGGAGCACATTATCAGGAAGACCATGGGTTGGGCATTGTAGCACCAATTTTTTAAATCAAAGCCAAGTTTCGTGCAAAGGTTCTCCATTCAGACGCTTGAAGCTTTGGATTCTATCCCGAATAGTCATCATCTTCGAGAGAAGGAAAAATCGCACATTAAATGCGGTGAACCGCTCCTCCCATGAAGTGATCGAATTTCATGGAAGTTCAGCTTACCATTTGCAAGCTTCCCCGATCAGAGAAAATGGGAATAATCCCAGCCTGACTGACTCTTGAGAGATGTTCTTGAAAGAGAATGGACCACAAACGTCTACGAAGTTTCGAAGATGCTCATGGGGATCCTCATGAGCCAATCAACTGAAGAGTCCTTTTAGTTGTAAGAGCTGCAACATAGTGCTCATTATATGGAACACTACATTCCCCTCGGCTGGGAGTAAGCGGATGGCTCCAACATCTCCCTTGAGATGAGGGTCATTGACATTTGGTTCTTGGACATCGTTGAGGTTACCGATGTAATCTTGGTGGCCCACTTGGCTACCATTACTACCGTTAACACTCATGCTTTATGAAATTCTTACACAATCAACAAGACAAGACTAAAAGTTAAGTTATTAAAACTACAAATAAGAAGAACAAAATTCTACTAATCTAAAAATTCTCAAATAACACCACTCCCTGACAGCGGCGCCATTTTGATGCTTATCGTGACCAACGCCACTAACTATGGTTCGAGTGTCTACGATCATCGATAATATAGTAACCAAACCGAGGGTTGGGGTCGTGTCCTAAGGGAGTGATTTCGAGAATTGATAGAAAAATAAAATCTAGTTCTAATTAGTCGTAGCTAAAGAATTTACGATTAAAAACATTGTAAATCGAAGGGGGGACACAAAAGTGTCAAATATCAAATTGGGGTTTTGTCACAAGTACAACTAAAACAGCAAAAATAAAAATAAAATCAACTATGCGGATGAGTTCTTGGGGTGTGACCGCAATACAAGTTGAGATAAATAGTTGGGTACATGCTTTCGATAGAAAATTTGTAAGATAATAGTGACTAGGCTAAGCTTTAGATGGAAATAAGTTCCCTCTTGGGCAACTTACCCCGTTTCAAATGCGTTTCTCTAGGACACTCATTTTCCGCATGAAGACTAGCCTACGCCTTACCCCACTCACTCTCTCGAGCTGAGTGTTAGGATATGGGACTAGGGCTCACCCTCTCAGGCTGAACCTCATGTCGACCCACTCCTTAGGCCATCACTCTAGTGGTCTTGGTTTCGCGACCTCCCTTTCGGGCAAGCAGAAAACACATGGGTGACTTTGTATTTGAAACTACAAACCCATTAACTTAAACCACAACCACTAGGTGAAATCACCATTAAAATACATCTAACCTACCAACAAGCAAGACCCAACAATAATATCAACACATAGTTGCAAAATCACACCCCAAGAAGGGGGGTTTTTAGCTACACATCAAGAAATAACAAAATACACCTAAAATGATAATGAAATCAAATGGGTATAATAAATTAATCCTTGATTTAAGAAAAGGAAGATGAATAGAGAAGACCCACTTCCAACTTGGGGAAGATGAATTCCTTTCTTCAAGTTTCCAAAACCCTCTCCAAACTTGAGAGTAGAATAAAAATAGTACTAAATCCAAAATTTGATACTAAAAATATAATACTAAAATCTGATACGAAGCTATAACTCTCAATGAGTACTTATAGTTTTCTAAAATATGTGTTGTGGCGAATCACTCGGCGACATTAGTCGGAACCGCCGATCAACTCGGCAATTCACCTTTTGGTGTAGTTCATCACCATTCTGCACCGTCCTTCGGCATCGAACTTGTGTCATTGGACGACATAGTACTACTTTACGGAACTATTCGGCGACACATTGACTGCTCCCTTTTTCCGCCGACTTGATCCTTTCCTTCAGTGCTCAGCACACTGGAATGAAAGGCGAAGTGAGACCCTTTGGCGATTTGCCAAGTGAACTTGGCGATCCTAAGGCTTTATTTTACTGTTCTTTTCAGCTTTTTCATTCCTTTTTGTGCCTAAGTGTCCATGTTTCCACTCAAACTTCAAATACATGAAACTTAAGAATTTTCATCAGATATTGAGATAAAATAAGCATTTGAGGACACTATATCTATTAAAATAAAGCCCTAAATGAGTCCAATCTATGGACTCATCTGTAGCCCAGGGGCTAAAAGCCTAGCATGGGTCGATCTCAATTTGTATATTTATGAGGACCGCATCCTAGGGGTTAAAATGCCTAGCATGGGTCATCCTCTCCTACCACTGATCAGTTGTTCATTATTTCACATGCTACAAAGTCTATAAAGAAAATATGAGTAAACTAAAGCCAAGAATGTAATGTACATGATTCCCCAAGTATAACCAAAGAATGTAATGTACATGATTCCACAAGTATAAGTAAAGGTGAATGTAATTTACATGATTCCTCAAGTATTGGCAGAGGTGAATGTAAGGTATGTTATTCCACAGGTATTATCAAATGCGGTCTCTTATCCTTATCCATACAGAATATTTGTACATTTGTACCTGTTTTCACTTAAGCTATTATTTTACATATGGTTACTTTATGTCTTACATATTTAGTACATTTTTTTGTGCTGACGTCCCTCCTGGGGATGTTGTGTTTTATGCCACAAGTACATATACTCAAGCGAATAGACTCTCTCAATATAAGCATAGGATACTCAACGGCCTTTGGTGAGCTCCAGGTTGCTTCCGGGCTTTGCTGAGTCTTTAGCATATATTTGAAATTATATATTAGTTAAGAGGTATGATGGGGTCCTGTCCCAGTACAAGCTCAATATTTATCTTTTAGAGGCTTTGTAGACTAAATGTCAAAGTATAGCATGGTTATATCTTTTCTAGTAATTAAGGCTTCAATGGCCTAGTATGTACATTTTATTTTGGGCTAATATATGTTGGTATTTTATCAAGGTACTTGACCTATACTCATCAAAGATTTATAGTTATCATAGTTGCATGTACAATAAGCACAAGTCATAAGTTGGTTCTCTCTGGCCTTCAAGGCATCGGGTTCCTGTCCGTCTCAATGGGACTTGGGCCATGATATTATCTGAGCAAAGTCACAGATTTATACTAAGTAGTGTATGTCTGTGGCGGAGCTGGGGCCACAGCCTACAGGTTGACCTGACCAGTCATGGCCTGAGCAAGCACTTCGAAGGCAGCCCTGAACTCGGCATGTATGACTTGTTCATTCAATGGGTCGGTTGGAGCTGCTGGCTGATTCCTGGCGTTAGCTTTTCTGGAAGGCATTTTTTGAAATGCGAAGAGCAAGAGTTAGAAGGATATTAAATACAGTTCATACTCTATAGCACAAGTTTGAAAAGAAAGAAGGGACGTTTTTCTTCGAACACTTTAGCCTTCCACTCATAGGTGTGGTGCACTTCACACTCATGAAAAAGACTCTACTTAGTGTGGATTTTAAACATCCTAGGACCCTTGAACCTAATGTTGTGATACCAAGTCTATCCCTCCCCGAGGCTACCCCTTTGACGTAACACGGGAGCTAGGATCACGAGTGACCCCAAGCTAACCCTAAGTCTGGCATATCATAAGCATACTACAAAAGTTACTGAGTAAAACATGTACTATGCGGAAGTTAAAATAGTGGATATCTAAAAATGGTAAAAACCCAACTAGTCTAAATATATAAAACATACAAAAAGTTTAGAAATAACTGAAACAACCACTTAACAACTCAAGCTGAATCTAATACTATTTCTGAAAAGTCTCTAAATGAGTTGAGTTGTTGGGACATGGCCCCCACCTAACTCTACCAAAACTGAAAACTGAAAGCAAAGACTAAAATGAATGCATGTCTATTGTCCTCAGAATATGAGGACTCACTATTGAAGATGTTGAATGAGGACCAACAATCGATGTAAGTGTGATCTGGATGTTGAGTACCTAAACCTACATCATGAAAGGATGTAGTGCAGAGTATGTGTATGTACATGGAATGTATTGAGCATGCATGATATATATCTACTAAGCTAAACAAAATACATAAGTTGAACAATGCATAATTGAGAAATGATATAATCTGAGCAAAGATGTAGATATTGAAATATAACTAAAAAGAACAGAACCAAAATGCAATGACAAAGTGCTAATCATAAAGATAACATGTTGAACTGTAAACTGATATAAAAGCTCAAAACCAGGTCAAATGCACTAAGAGTGTCACTGTAGGAGCTACTATTAACCGACATAAACCACCTGAGCTAAACGCGGAGTTCGATGTATATGCCCCATCAAGAGGACCCAATATACCTTGCCAGGGGTATAAAAGAATGACTAGCGTGATGACTAAATATTAAGCTAAAATGCAACAGAGGGGACTTATAATCCTACAGGGGCACGTACTTTTAGGACTTAAGGGTACGCTAAGCCATCATCTAACTCGGTGCTAAGTCTACTCCCAACTGAATACATATGAAGTTAAAATGTACTAAATACCAAATAGCTCAAAATACTAGCATACTAACTGAGAATGAAAAATTTATATGCTGAGAATGTGACATTCAAATTATGGAGCATGATTTTCTATTTAACTAACCTAACAAGTATAATTCATGAGCTAAAAGAATGTATACAACTAGAGTTCTGAGTTTCATGCAAAGAACTAAGAAAAATTTCCAAGAAATAAGCTAATTCAATTTAGGATACTACAACAGCTAATTAACAACAAACATCCAAGGTTTTAGAAACCCTTAGTCTAAACAAGATATGGAGAATAAGGGATCTGACTGAACTTTACGGACCTAATTGGTGAAAGGAACCTACTAGTGAAATCCCACATACCTAGTGATGAAATCTACTGATAAATCCTTTGATTTTGGGGATGAAACTTGAAAAAATTTGCTCTGTGTTCTTGAGAGGGCTGGTAAACTTTTTTCTCCTTTCTGCTCTAATCTCGATGACTTTTGGAGAATGACTGATTTGGGTAAGTTCTGACTAAAATATTAGGCTTAAACTTGGTAAAATTGTGTAGTTTAGGTATTGGACGACGTAGTTTAAATGCCCAGTGCATAGGAGGAAAAGACCAAAATGACCCTGACTTAAAAGGTTACGAGGCCTATCCACGGAGCCACTCACAGACCTTGAAAGGGACCACATCCCGTCATGTGGGTCATGGTTGTTGGCTAGAGCCTACTAGTTCTTGGTACCCCTACTATGGTCCCCTTCACAGAAATTGGGAAGGACCATGGACCGTGGAGGCCGTCGTGGTTCTCCAATTGGGGGGCTGGGGTCAATTGGTTCTGGGTGACGGACCCAACCATGGCCCCTCATTGGGGCCATGGCCCGTGGAGGGCACTGTGTTTCAACGCCTGAGCCTTGGTGGCTTTGCCTCACTTCCACGAGCCATCCCATGACTCATGTGGATATCCACGACTCGTGGAGGGGCTCGTGGTCCTCTAATATTCTCCGGTTTGACCCTTTTTCTGCTGAAGCGTAGAAAGTAGGTTTTGAGGTGTTACAACAAATGTAACACCCTTTAAATATCTAATCTATGACCGGAACCATTCTTTATTTACATTTTAAGTCATATTAGGCGATTATTCATTTGCTCATACATTTAAAGGTCAATTCTTTAGTGTTAGAATGGATTAGGATATGAATTAAATTCACAAGAACCACCTAGCACACAGTTGAGTTGAAAGCTTTCTTTCTAATTAAGTTTTGAAATAAGATTCTACATAGGTCTACTTCAAATGATTATTTCTCTCAGCACAAAATGTATTAGGTGTTCCATGACCTATCAAATTGAAGGTCTATGAGTCCTCTTTCTAACTACACCAAACTTTCCTCATTTCGAGCTCTGATTAAAATATTATAGCTATTTTACCAGAGGCTGTCACATTAGAGTTTCTAGAAAACAAAGATAATAGAGGCATAGCACCGAATATGTAGGAGTAGTCTCACCCAGTAGATAGACAAATACCTAAGACTTGCTTCTATGGGTTGTGTAAATTTTGATGACCCGTACTGTCAACTGGTCAAAAACTTCAGATTAGTTAGACTTTGATTTACAGTTCCTACGGATCCATTCTACGGGCCGTAGGAAATTCTACGGGTAGTAAATTGGACACGTAGAATGAGATTTCAAGACAAAAAATAAATAATAAATTCCATAGATGAGATCTACGGTCAGTAGAACAAACCACGAACTGTAGATGTACATGTAGATGGTTTTCGTCCATTTTAAGAGAGGTAGTTTAGTCCTGTATTACCCCTTCTAAGCCTAAACTACAACGTTTTTACACCTAAATAAGGTCCTAAACTATATTAATCGAACTTATTACTCTCATTAACACTTCCATATTTTTGAGGAAGGATCCAAGATGAGAAAGGTAGGGTTTTCAAGCGTTCTGTCAGTTTCGTCAAGATTGTTTTTCTTCCAAGTATGTAAGACTATTCATAGTGTTGGTCTTGTTTGTCCTCATGCCTTACATCAAAATTAAGTTAGTAGTAAGTTGAATCTAGGGTTCTTCCCTCAATTTTATGATATTTCTACCTTAGGAGATTTCGATTCTTTAAACGTTGAACTCCTTTAATTGTTATTCATGCTTGTCATTCCACATGAAGCCTATTTATTGAATCTTGTTAAATTTATTTTGAATTAATAAGTTCCTTACATTGATTTCGTAAACTAAAGAGAGTTTAAGAGAAAACTTGTAGGCCTGCTTTTCAAAGAGAATTTTAGAGGACTTGAGTTGTTCCGAAAGTATCATTTTTACCTTGAAAAGAGACCACTATTTTCAGAAATGTACAGAGAGTTTTCACAGTATTTTAGAAGTATTTAGCACAACTCTAGTTACTTTTTAAAGAAGTCTTTCAGAAGTTACAGAAACTCCCTAGTAAAGTAAAAAGTAATTATATATATATATATCATTTCAATTTAGTATTTGATATTATTGTTTTTTATTTGTGAAGCTTAGATATTTTTATCTTATACTTATGCTTTGCTTCAGTTAGGTTATATTTCAGCCTCTAAGTTAAGTTCATGTTACGACCCAAAGTACACCCTAGACGTGACATGCCGTATAGAACCCTGAGAGGCCCTACAAAATCCACTTATCATACCCTATACAACATAATAGGAAATCAAGAGATTTTCAAAGACAGATTCAAAACATAAAATTTGAAATAAATGTAGTAGAATTCTAACATACTTTTAAAGCGATCTACTACATCAAGAGTGATTGGGACCCATGCACCACATGCAATACTAAAAAGCAAAGGCAATAAGCAGTAAAAGGTTCTGTTAGCGGAACATGAGGAAGCACCAACCTTCAATATCTACTAAGTGTTCACTAGCCATGGAGATGCGGAATAGGAAAGTCAAACCCTACATTAGGGAAACCATGTAGGAAAGAGTATGTTTTGGTACCTAGAATGTACCAAGTATGATAGCAATGCATAAAAGCTATGAAATAATGATAAAAAGGACTTTACACGAAATGCAATGACCAAGCTAAATCATAAGATAAGAGGGTTAGAAAACATAAATCATAAAACATGGTCAATGTAACCTAACATCTTTAAAACATTTATGAGATACTTCTAGAAGTAACCTTAGTTCATTATTATCAGAGATTTAACTTTAGCTGACAAAGAGATTATGCCAGCTATAACATTCAACCTGATTTCTAGCCCACACAGAAAAAAGGTGCTCTAACTTGCAAATGTAAGAACCATGAACATCTAGCTTATGTGGATCCACTAGCTAATGTCTATTTAGACATACCTATGGTGGCCTATAGTTTATGGGACATGGGTAGTCACCATTTGTTCAATTAGCGCTAAGCATAAATCCCACAAAATATTCATTAATCGTAACTCCTCTTAACATTAAGGAGACATGGGTATTCACCACTTGTCTTATCATTGGAGGTTATGGGTAATCAACACATGCCTCATCATCCTTGGAAGAGCATATCAAGTAGCCCATCCATGCTATGTTCATTAGAATAGCTTCTTAAATCTTAATTCATCTTAGGTGATAAAACCTTTCTACCTTATGAATCCTTTATGTGATAAACCCTTTCACAATCATGCATTCATGTGTATGTAAGAGATTATTTCACAACAACAACAACATTGATGCTTCACTCTCAAAGCAACATAAATCATTTTTCATCAATTTCATAAAGAATATGCATATCTTCACAAACTCATCTTTCACAATTTAAATTATTCATCATATGATCATAGTATAGAAATCATGGATTTCACATGGGTTCATGAGGTTTCAACTTAGAAATATGCAATTACTTAAATTCATGCGTGAAAAATCATAAAACAATCAATTAGATTATAATTAAAAAGAACCCAAGAGATTGAGTAAAAACCCTAACTTCCATTTGAGATTCTACCATGCAAAATGGGAGAATTTAGGAACCCTATGGAGGAAAGGACTTTATAGATGAATATTATCATACCTTGATGCCAAAAGCTTTCAATCAATGGTGAATTTTAAGACTTGACCTTGAAACCTAGGCTTCTTCTTATTCCTTAGAGAGAGAAATATTAGAGAGGATAAACTTGTTCTACTTTTAGGAATTTAAGAAAATGAATTGAATTGGTGAAGTTGAGGGGTAAAAATACTTATATTGGGCCTGGGTAAAAGGTAAAACGACATAGATAGGCTTTGAATAATAGGGAAAAGACCCAAAAAACCTTCTAAATGTAACTGCGACCCTCATTGATGGCGGGACCTATGGTGCGTTGGTCCACCAACAGACCATCCTGGTCGACCGTCGATGGGTTCATATACTTATTTTTTTGGATCCTTGACTGACGGAACCCATGTACGGTCCATTTGTCAACCTATGGTCCATATATGGCCTCTGTGAGTCCATCTGAAATTTCTTAGCTAGTGTTTGTTTATAGATTTCCAAATGTTTTTGGCAAATATTATTTGAGTGAAAATTTGATTGAAATTTTACCATGTGTTTGGCCATAGTATTTATGAAATTTATTCCACCTTTTTAAGAAATATGATTTATAATCGTAAGTTTTAAAAACTATCAAAACTAACCATATGTTTGTATTAGATAGAACATGCATTTGTTACCCTACGCCGATTGCTATCATTTTCATCAACAACCATATCATGACTTTCATATTTACTAAATATTCCATCACTATTTTGATGTCCACGTGAAATATTATGTAATACAATGCAAAACAACTACTATCAAGGTTGTTCTTGTAAAAGATAAAAGTTTTGTGTAGAATTTGAATTATTAAAAGTTCCCAAATAATGAAACTTGGCTCAAATACTATTTTTTCTAGTATTTGGGAATTTGGGTTATTTGGTAAAACTATTTTTCAAATAATGGCAAATTGTAGGGACAAACTCTATTTGTCAACTTTTTTCTCAAATTTTATTTGGGAAATTTATGGCCAAACAAGCCCTTAGAATCCCACTAAGTCTGAGACTCACCTACGAGACCTATTTACGACTCGTTCATTGGATGACAGATCGTCTTGGTAAACCATATAAAAGTACCAGGACTTGACATTTTTGGGAATTTAGGACTTTCCAACCACGGACCTACCTATGGCTCGTATGCCAGTCCACGGATCATTGGTGGTTCTATTAGTACATGCACCGGTTCTAGAAAAGCTCCATTTTCCATCTTTTTAAACTTGAGATGTTGCGTTATCTCCCCCTTTGGAACATTCGTCCTCAAATGAGATTGAAGACATCATATGGAGGGTAGGAACTAGATCTGACAACCAAACATGAATGTTATCACATAAATGCACATATCCGAAGAGGAAACATCAATACCAAGCTAAAGCATATTCAAAACATCATTTCATATGGTCTAAACGCAACTCAAACTCAAATGCACATAACATGAAGAAATCAATCAAGTTAACTCATTTTCTCCAAATTTGATGTTTTCATGCACATGCATAAATGAGGAAATCACGGGAATGACTTAGACACAAGAAAGCAAAAGAGTAAACCATGAAGGACTGAATATCTAAAGATTGAGTAGGGACGAAGGGACATAGATGAGGATAATGAGACATCCATATTGTCCTCAGCCTCTGAAGTAGCACCCTCAACTAACTGATTTCTCCAATGAACATTCATGGAGGCAACTTCCTTGTTTCTCAACCTTTTAACTTGTTGGTCCAGAATCTCAAGTGAAACTTCCTCATGAGAAAGATTCTCCTTAATTCCCAAACCTTCTAAGGGAACTATAGTTGTTGGATCTCCAATGCATTTCTTCAATAGAGATACATGGAAAGTTAGATGCACCGATGCAAAATCATTAGAAAAATCAAGTTCATAAGCGACTTTATCAATTCACTTCAAAATGTGATATAGGCCTACATAGCAGGGACTAAACTTCCCTTTTTTTCCCAAATCTCATTACACCCTTCATGGGTGAAAATTTCAAGTAGACCCAGGCATGTAGATCAAACTCAAGATATATTCTTCTAACATTGGCATAGAACTTTTGTTGGCTTTGCGCTGTTTTCAACCTTTCTCTAATAAGCCAAACTTTCTCCAAAGCCTCATGTACCAACTCGGGACCTACCAAAGCGACTTTGCCCACTTTGAGCCAACATATAGGATATGTACACCTCCTAACATATAGATCCTCAAATGGAGCCATACCAAAATTTTAGTGATAGCTATTATTATACGCAAATTCAATCAAAGGCAAGTGATCATCCCAATTACCCTTGAAGTCAATTACACATGCTCTCAAAACATGTTTAGAAGTATGGATAGTACACTCTGCTTTCCCAGTGGTTTATGGATGAAAGGTTGTACTAAGCTTCACATGAGTACCAAGACCCTTTTGGAAGGATTTTAAAAACAGCGAAGTGAATTGAGTATCATGATCGAAAATAATGGATAAGGGCACTTGATACGTCCGAACATACACTTCAATTAAGTAGTGCTTACAATCGATGCCAAATTAATAGAACTCAACTGGAGTTGAGTTCGATCCAATTGAGAATTTACTTACAGAAATAAATTTTACTGACACTTTTATTCAATTGTTGTTACTATTTTCTATAGAAAACAATTACGTAATATGAGGGGTTTAATTATGACGTTCAAGTTAGCACTACGAGCACGATATAACTTCAAGGTTGTGATAGTTGGTGAATAAAACCAGGATTGCGTTCCCCATGACCTTATCAGTTAGTGTTGAGTCGTTAACAAGTTCCTAGTTGATTGTTTCGTTGCAAATTACAAGTGAGTTAGGTTCATCTAACACTTCTCAGTATTATTAGATAACTTCCACTCCGTTTCTCTTAGTATTAGAGTGTTGTCAAGTTTTATCCTCACATGTTTGATGTAATATTCTCTTCTCTCAAACGTGAATGTTTTATCCAAATCAATAAATTGAAATTTTCTTTTTCGTAACTACCACTTTTCTCTCGAACAGGTGGTAGATACATGCAAGTTCTAATGCGTGCACTCATTAGAAAGAACAAATGATGAAAGCAATGAATTAGGTTTTGCAACTAACAATCACATTCTACTTGTTCTATGTATCCACACTTAGATTATCGTCATGGTTCCACACTTAGAATCATTGCTTGTCCTCAAACGATGAAAACAAAACACTTGATGCTTAAACACTCGTGATATAGTATTAGCGTGCAACAACTATCTCAACTAACACTTTCATCAAAAACCATCTACTTAAGATGTAATACATCATCTCATTACTCATAGTGAATTCTGCTTATGTTAGTGTCAATTCTCAGCTAACTCAATTCAACTATCAAATGAAAACACAATGGCATCACAACAAAGAAGTCCCTTACACATGATAATTAGGACTAATCAATATACTTGCACTCCAAAAGAACTTCTAACACTGTAGATATACCGACTACAGGCTTTCCCTTATTTTCTACGCTTAATCTATCAAATAACCTGAGTAGGATCACTATAGGACTTTATTAGATTGTAGTGTTGGCTCGGGTTGGGGAGTGAAACTTTGGTCTTATGAGTGACTAAATTGCCTTGATTCTACGAAGTTCTTTTTAGCACACAACTCTTTCTAGAGTGGTTACAACCTCTTTTTCCTGAGCACATCCCAAAAGTATACACCATTTTTTTAATTCTATTTTTTATCTACCATTTACTTGAACTATTCAAAATCTACCCATGTAACTATCCATTATAGTTTCGTTTCTTCGAAGTCATGAAGGATATGATTTCTAAGTTGATTTTCTTTCATCTAGTTCATGACCACCCTCAACTAAGGTTTGTGGACTTAGTTATGGCATCGTACCTTCGGAGAACCAAGGGTACAATATCAACAAGGTGACAATAAAATTAGCTTCGAGGCTCGAATAAGGTTCAAGGGTTCCAGATTTCATTTGGTAGTTGATTTGGGATTTTAAGTGACTTTAATGAAAGTGGCCTAATGATCACTTCCTATCTGATTATTCACAGACTACAATAGACTACTCAGGCAAGTTCTAACTTCTATAAACAGTGTTAGGCTTCACACTAACCTCACAGTCACATGGCACATGCTTGCACCTTCAATATTATAATAAACCAAGTTATGATCCTAGCTAGCAATGCTTAACATGTAGATATCTGAGATGTCGTACAAAGAGCCTAATAGTTAGATTTAAGATTAAGTACATTTTTCTTATTATTTTAGGCATTTTAGTTGCTGTTAGGAATTTTCCACACATCAAAACCAACAAAAATCTCACAACTTTTGACACAAAAGAGCCAACCTCCATGTATTCTAACACCTAATGGCAGGTTGCTCACTACCCCTGCCCATACAAAATGACTATGCCCTCAAAGTAGAACAACATATAGAATAAGGGATCTAAGGAGGGTTCATACGAGTAGCGCACTAGGTGTCGGTAGTCGGGCTGGAGTCGGCACCCTTATTAGCGGGTGCACTCTCAGATACCTGAACTGGGGCATGCTAACTGCTATCAACTGGGTCTAGTATCGCACTACCAGAAAGGTCAACTGACACCGCCTCTCACCTTTGTTGCTCATGTGCTGCTTCTTCCCTAGCTAGTCTCCTAGACTCCTTGGGCAATTTCTTGTGATGCCTCCTTTCCTCTTCAGAGAGGTTTGTTGGCTTCTCCTCATCAGAATCCACAACCTTCTATTTTCTCATGCCATATTATTCTTTGGGTATGTCACCCCAGAAGTCTTCTAGTGCCTAACTGGTGGAAGGCTCACTAAAAAGGCTCATCAAGGAATCTGGCACAACCGGAAGAGGAATAGCAACTGGCTTCTCGGCCAATTTTCTAATGTCAGCTCTCATCTCTTCTAACTGCGCCATCAGCTCCTTAGCATTTGTCAAATCTGTACTCCATAGTCTATTGTTAACATGGAACTCAATACCGTATCTGATTTTTTAGGACAATAAGCTTTTGCCACATCATATCCTTCAGCTGCTTCTCTAGAGATAATACATCCCGCTAAACTACCTAAGATAGTTTTAGCACAATCTTCTTTACTATGGACCAAATTTGTCTCTACTCTGAAACCAACCTCTAAAAAATCACAGTAGGGATAGTGACAAAGGTACCTGTAGCCTGTGAAAATGAACCTGGTGGTGGTGGTGGTGGTGCCCCCGTAAATGGTTGTGATGATGCACCGTGCTCACTACCTTCCTCGGCTGGTGGGATCTTAATTGGTACATGCGGTACTACTGCCAATGGTTCCACTGCTGTAGCTTTAGCACTAAAAAGATTGTTCGACACATTTTTTATTTTGGATGTTGCGGTGACCCTAGATGCCTCGATCTATTTTTCCACTAGTTTATTTGGTGGAATATTGGACTACAGACACAGTCTCCCTATCAGACAGGAATATTGCAAACCACCTCTCTCATTCAGTGCCCTATCCCACATCTGTGTGGTGAAGATATGACCTACGTTCACTGGGTAACAAACCATGAGGCAAGGGACCAAAGATGCTGGGGAGGGGTGAAAAAGTATTATCATTCGCTATAGGCCACAACTTTGCATGAATAACAGTCCACCAAACATTAGCCGGGAACGACAACGTCACCTTTGTAATTTGCGCCTCAGTCCCTGACACCCACATTGCAGCCTCAACCTCTATCAAAATCAGACTAGCAATCCAACGCATGACCCACTCCTGCAAACTTGGATCATCCATGTCCGTATCACTATTCACTGCATGGTGCTTACCTTAAAAAAGTCCAACAAATGATGGTGTTATGTGTTTTGGGCCGTATAACATCCTGTTGATCGTGGCTTCAGAGATATTCAAACACTATCCCCTTACCAATACTGCATCAAGTGGTCCTCATGTGCTTGCTATTGCTTTCTACCCCCTATTTTTGTTTTTGTGTCTGCAACAAAATTCATAAATGTGGATGCATTTGAGGCATATAATTCTTTTGTAAGGTGCGAGGAAAACTCTCCAGGTGGGGTTGTTCATCCACTCGATGTGATGCATTTTGAACAACCTGTATATATATTGAAATGCCTGGATATCTGGTACCACGACCCTGGACTCATGTATAATTGGTCGTCCGCCAAAACCTCCTGCCATGAACAGTATCCCATGCTCGAAGAAGTCTTGAGATCTGTCTATAGTCCACATACTACGAAAGCAATCAATTAATTGTTGCCTCACCACTGGGTTTGATTCACGTTGATGAACAAAGTAGACCATTGGAATCCTAGGGCTGTCATCACCATCATCTTCTTAAGCCTCTTCGTCCGACTCTGCTCTCTTCTCATGCTGAGGCGAAAATGCACCCTCCTGAGAACCGGTATCAGAGTCCTAACCACTCCCAGACTCACTGCCTTCCTCTTCAGACTTAGAAGGAGTATGTTGTACTATAGCTCTCTCTGTCCGTGACGTAGTAGCTCGAGGGGAGTGGTCTTCATTTTAGTGTTTATTTGGGCCTTAGAGGTACTAGAGTCCTCCTCAATTTTACATTGAATTGGGGATGGAGGTGGTGATCTATGTGGAGGTTCAGTCTTTCGTTGTGGCGCCATAGCACCAGAAAAACAACTGTTGGTTAACAATTGCACAAAATAAATGACACACTAACGGGTACTCAGACTTACCGTGTGTATATACAATGTGAAGCCTTGCCTTATGAATGCCCTAACCCATCTATCATTGGAAAGGGTCATGTGGTAAAAATGAAAAGCTAAAATGACTACAAAGAAATATTTTTTTTAAATGGAGGGCCACACGGGTCGTGGTGGGTACTATGGTTCGTAGTGTCCATCATGAACATGAAACAATGCACATCATACATCAGTTTACTTTAATGGTTATTGTTCACGGAGGGATTAATGCTCCGTGGAGTGAACCACCCGTTTGGGCCCTCGTGAACTTAGCCAGTGACCAATCTTCATCCAAGTGTGGACCATGAATGGTTTCACGGGCCGTGTCTCCTTACACGGTCTGTGAAGCCCCTCATGGACTGACACTTAGGTCAATTTCTCTGTTACTTTTCATCCATTTGCTCAATTTGCGGGATTTCATCAGTTATCAGGACACAACCACAATTTATTAAGGAATTTCGTTCATGGAGGCAACTAATCTACATACTCCCACAAACAACTACCCAACTAAGAACAATTTCTTTAAATTACAATCATATCCACAACCGAAACAATTTTCTTCCCTAGTTCCACTCTTTTACGCAATTTACACATGTATACACAATTCAACTACTAGATTTGGACTCAAATACATGCTCACACTCTTGTTCTTCTTAAACCCAACACAAATCACAAATACCCACGAAAGAATATCAAAGAATTTAGCAATTTCATATCATACCCACACGTATAAATCTTGAAAGACCCAATTAATCATGTAATAATGATCCAATATGAACTAGAAATTTATTAGTTCTAACTTGACTATATATAAGATCAAACTTATATCAAGTGTAGAGTTGAACTTACTTCAAATTTGTTCAAAATTTCGCACGATAATTTGTAGATGACTTTGATACCAGGATTTCCTTGCAAAACAAATTTAAGGCTTCGATTCCTCTTTGATTTTCAGTTATAGATGATGAGAAGCAGTTATGAAGGTGAAAAGGGACGTTATAAATAGGGAGAAGGGGAAATAATCTGACCCTTGATGCTTAGGATGTATTTAAAAACTAGCCTTGGTTTACCGGGTCTCGCAGGTCGGGTGAGACAATTCTGCCAACTTACTTGTAACGGACCGTGATGGCGTTCGTGAGGAAAAATATGGTATGTATGAGTGGTCGTGGATTGTAATTGGTGTAAAAACCCTACCTGCAGGTTCATGACTGGCTAGACGGTCCGTGTGATATCAAACAGATTGTGAACCATCTAATGCATTTTCTAGTAAGCCCTTCTCTTGGTCTATTTTCTTCACGGACCATGAGAATCCTTGTGAAGAGCACCACGGTCCGTCTAGGTAGGTGTGATGGCTCTCCAGGCTTCAACCTTTTTCCAGATTTCCAAATTCTTTCCTACACCAATCTACACACAGTGACACTATTAACAGTATGAAAACATGCAAACATTTAAACTACCTATTATAAATACAATCATGGGTTGCCTCCCAAGCAGTGTACAATTTAACGTCGCGGTGTGACACATGTTACTTGATTACTCGGACTTCATAAAGCATCCACTCTTCAACTATTTTCACCTGTTCTGGGACTCCAAAATATGCTTTGACTCTTTGTCCATTGTCTTTAAACCTTTCACATTACGCATTCTCAAGTTCAATTGCACCCGACTGAAATACCCGAGTTACATTGAATGGCATAGACCATTTGAATCTCAATTTCCTAGAAAATAAATGAAGCCTTGAGTTGAAAAGTAGCACTGAGTCACTGGGACTGAAAGTCCACTTCTCAATGTGCTTATCATGATATAGCTTCATCGTTTCCTTATAAAGCGTGGACCGCTCATAAGCTCTCAAACATAATTCATCCATTTCATTGATCTGATCCAATCTCAGGTTTGCTTCTTCCTTCTAACTTAGCTTTAACTTCTTCAGCGCCCAAAGTGCCATATGCTCCCACTCGAAAGGAAAATGACACGGAAACATACCAATGGGTGTCTTGAAAGTTATCCAATATGCCCACAGAGCATCATCCAAAGTCCTTGTCCAATCTTTTCTATTGGCATTCAGTGTCTTTGCCAATATTTCTTTGATCTCTCTGTTCGACACCTCCACTTGATCACTTGTTTGTGGATGATACGGTGCTGCCACTTTGTGCAGTTTAACCCCATATTTAGCCAAAAGTGATTTGCTACAAAAATGTGAGTTTCCATCGCTGATAATAGGTCGTGTGCCAAACATTGACAATATGTTATTCTTTAGAAAACCAAGAACACTTTTAACATCATTTTCAAGAAAGGCTACTGCTTCAACCCATTTGGACACATAGTCTACTGCCACTAGTATGAACTTCTACCCATAGGAGCTAAAAAATGGCCTATGAAATCAGTCCCTCACATATCAAAGAGTTCAACCTCCAGAATTAGTGTCACTAGTAGCTCAGGATGATGAGAGATTGCTCCTTCCCGCTGGCATACATCATACCCCTTGACCAAGTCAAATGAATCTTTATGGATTGTAGGCCATAAGTATCTACTCTGAATTCCTTGTGGGAAGTACGTGCACCCCTATGGTGACCACCTACTGGAGAGGAGTGACAAGCCTCTAAGATGCTCAACATCTTAGTCTTAGGTACACATGGTGTGATGATGTTGTGTACAGTTCATCCCAGAAATACTTACCCACATCATGTAGGAATTTTTTATTTTTTCAAAATGTGAACCCTTCAGGCATCAACTCACTGACAGGAAAATTAGCAAAGTCAGCAAACTAAGGAATTAAATCAAGAGTGGCGGCTAGTACCTGCTTATCTGGGAATGAGGTATTAATGTCTAACTAAATTTCTTCTTTCTTATCTTCCTCCAGCCTAGACAGGTGATCAACCACCTGATTTTAACAACCTTTTCTATCTTTCACTTCAAAATTATATTCTTGATGTAACAACACATATCTTATCAATCTCAGATTTGCATCTTTTTTCGCCATTAAGTATCGCAGTGCTGCATGATTAGTGTGAACTATCACTGTAGTACCTAGCAAGTATGACCTGAACTTCTCAAATGCATACACTACAACATATAGCTCATGCTCAGTGACAGTGTAATTCCGTTGTCCTCCATTTAGTGCTTTGCTAGCGTTATAGATCGGGTGAAAGATCTTATTGTGCTCTTTCCCTAACACAACTCCCAAAGCAGTACCACCCGCATCACACAATACCTCAAATTATGATTACCAATCTGGGCCAATAATCACTGGGGCAGAGAGCAATTTTATTTTCCAGCACTCAAAAGCTTTTATGCACGCATCATCAAAGATGAAGTTTACCTCTTTCTGCATCATCTTGCACAAGGGGTGTACCAATTTTGAGAAGTCTTTGATGAATCGCGGATTAAATCATGTATAACCCAAAAAACATCAATTCTTTTATAGAAATAAGTGGAGGTAGCTTTTCAATTACCTCAAACTTTGGTTTGTCTACCTCTAGTCCTTGATGCGACACCTTGTGGCCTAGGACTATGCCTTCCTTAACCATGAAGTATCACTTCTCCCAGTTAAGCACCAAGTTAGCCTACTCGAATATCCGTAGTGCCCTGCTAAGATTTAACAAACAATCATCAAATATGTCACCTACCATAGAGAAATAATCCATGAACACTTCCAAAGTGTCCTCTACTATGTCCGAGAAGATGGACATCACACACCTCTGAAAAGTTGCGGGTGCATTAGACAATCAAAATGGCATGTGTTTGAATGCAAAGGTACCATAAGGAGATGTGAATGTGGCTTTCTCTTGATCTTCCAGAGCAATTGATATCTGGTTATACCAACCTTTACTGGCTAACCTATCAAGCATTTGATCCATGAATGGCATTGGGAAATGGTCTTTAAAGGTCCACTTGTTCAGCTTCATGTAATCCATACACACTCGCCAACCTGTGACTGTTCTTTGCAGAATCAACTCATTCTTCACATTTGCAACCACTGTCATACCATCCTTCTAGGGCACACACTTCAGTAGGCTAACCCAATGACTATCAGAAATAGGGTACACCACCCCTGCATCCAACCACTTTATAATATCATTTTTGACCACCTCTTGCATTGGTGGGTTTAACCTCCTATGATGCTCTATGCTCGGAATGCAATCTTCCTCAAGATGGATTTTATGAGTACAAATACCTGGAGGCATTCCAATGATGTCAGTAATAGTCCAACCCATTGCCCTTTTGAACTTTGTCAAGACTTTGACTACAACTTGCACATGTTCATCATTAAGATTTGCAGCTAAAATGACTGGCAATGTGTTATTTGTACCTAGAAAGACACACCTTAGGTGGATGGGAAACTATTTCAGGACAAGTACAAGTGGTTCCTCAATAGATGGCTTTGCTGGAGGATTTGTCCTATTTTTAAAGTCTAAGTTTAATTTATTTGGAGCATATGAATGTAACCCCGTACCTTTCAGAGGATTTAGAGTCTCCACATAATCATCTTGGAAGTTTTCTTCAAAATTCAATATCACTTCTGCCAATGTTTCCACAATTAATTTTTCCTCAATTGCAACTTCTAGATCAGTTTCATCAATGACATATATTGCAAACACCACATTCATGTCCTATGGTTGCTTCATAGACTTACATATTTTAAACTTTAACTGTTCATTGTTGAGTCTGAATTTCAGCTCTCCACTCTTAACATGAACTAAAGCCTGACTAATGGCCAATAATAGCCTTCCCAATATTATGGGAACCTCAAAATCTACCTCGAAATCCAGGATCACGAAGTCGGATAGAAAAATAAAGTTGTCTACTTTTACGAGTACATCACATAATATACGCACAAATCACTTCACTGACCTATTAGGCTTTGGAACACTCAAGCCCAATTGCTTATATATAGCTAGGGGCATCACGTTGATGCTCTCCCCTAGATCACGCAACACTTTTGCAAACTCGAATGCGCCAATGGTGCACGTTATATTGAACACACCTTGTCTTCCTTTTTCTGCACCAAGGATCTTGTAGCAATGGCACTACAATAATGGACATTTTCAGTTTGTTCAAAATTTATAGATCTCTTCTTTGTGACTAAGTCCTTCATGAACTTTGTATATCCTGACATCTATTCCAGAGCTTCTACAACATGATGTTCATTGGTAACTGCCTTAGCATGGCTATAAACTTTGCAAACTTCCATCTTCAATCTTCTTCTTGAGTCTCTGAGGGAATGAAAGAAGTGATCTTGGTATCTTTTGTCAAGTCAAAGTTGCCTCTACTTCTGTTTTGTTTGCCTTAGCTGGCTTCTCTATTGGTTTAGCCACCTCTATATCACATGGATATTCAGCTTCAACCTATTCTTCCTCATTTCTCCCTATGCTCTGTTCCAGCTCATCACCTGCAGGTTTGGATTCATTCAAGATCTTACCGCTTCTGGTGGTGAATGTCATGCACTGCACATCCTTCCTGGGGTTTTGAATAGTATCACTGAGTAGTGAACCATTCATTCTTGGATTTGGCGATGATGACAATTGCCCCAACTGTTGCTCCAACTACTCGATGGACATTTTGTGAGAATCCTCAAACTGACTCTTACCAGAGAAATCACTTTTCATCTCTCTTACACCTGCATCAGTTGATTCAACCTTTTTCATCACCTTAGCTAACATATCTTCTATTTTGGACCCACTGGAATTACCACCTACTCATTCTCTGTTACTTAGAGGTACATATACACCACTGCGGTTGTTTCTGTACCCATCTCTGTTCTGCCAATTACCTTGTTCTTGGTTTCTTGATCTTTCACCCCTTTCTTTTGAAGCTCTGACCTTGATTTCCAGAATTATGTCCTTGGTTTCCTGAGTTATAATTCTGGAAACTCCCATGATTACTCAAGTATTTGGCCTCTTCATCTAAGTCAGTGTCTTCCTCTTCTTACCTTTGTGACGCGACGACAACATTTACCTTTTCTAGAGCAGACATGATAAGTTTTGTGAGGAGATCCATCTGAGTCCTCATGTGAGCCATGTACTGATCCCTTTCTTCTTCATGCCTCTTCTACTAAGTTAAAATCTCGAATATGAATCCAACATCCCCGACCTCAACATCTCTGGTATGCCATGCTCTATTGTTCTTTTAGACTTCATCAATTATTATCATAATTTGTGGGAATGGATTTCTCGTGAATGAACCTCCACACACTGCATCAACAGGTTTATTGACAAAATTAAGTGATATGCTTGTTTTAAATGCCTTTTAGTAAGGTCGTGGTTCGAGCACTTCTTTAGCTTTTGGCAGAATCTCAGCCAAGTGTCAGGCATTGCTTCCCCTGGTTATTGTTTGTGTGCACTTATTTGTCCTTCATTTGCAATTCTTTGGGTTCAGGACAGAACCTTTCCAAAAATTCTTCCTTCAGTTCAGCCCAATTCCTGACTGAATCGTCTGGCAGTTCGTTCAACTAGTTTGTCGCCTCCTTAGTTAGAGGTAACGGAAAGAGCCTCAGCCTCATAGCGGTTTGACTAACCCTAGGGATTTCCTGTGATTTGCATATTACTATGAAGTTCATCAAGTGTTGGTGGCATCATCACCAGTTGCACCTCAGAACATTCCCTTCATGTTCATCAGCTGAATAATAGTACTGGTAATTGTGAATTTCACACCTGGAGGTAATTTTGGTAACACGATCGCTCTAGTGGCTCCAGCTCCATCGAAATCTATGTCATCCTCTTTGAACAACATATGAGCTGGTTGTTGTGCTTGAAACCTTGGACTTAGCAGTTTTCGGCTAGGAGGAGCTATCTATTCCACTCCTTTATGTTCCTCCATCAACCTAGGTGGGTCATTCATAGAGTTACGCTGAGCACCTTTGGCAGCGGTTTCAGCCTCAAGTCCTAGTCTTTGCCTCTGAGCTTTGAATTCTTGTGTGTTCACTATCTTGTGGATAGTTTTGCTAAGATCGAGGTTGTATGAAATCGGTGGAGCCCCCTTACTTTTTGTATTTGGCATGCACTATTGAACCTACATGTCAAAGACACAGAAAAAGAGCAAGACGTAAAATTAGGAAATATAACTACAATCAGAATAATTTAAAATATTTCTGAATTAAAATTCCCAAGCAGCGGCGCCAAAATTTGATACGTCCAAACTTACACTTCAATTCAGCATTGCAAACGGTCGATGCGAATTTATAGAACTCAACTAGAGTTGAGTTCTTTCCCATAGAGATTTTACTTGCAGAAATACATTTACCGCTACATTTATTTAATTGTTCTTTCTATTTCCTAGAAACAATTACGAAATATGAAATGGGATTTAATTATGACATTTAAGTTAACACTAAGAACACGATCTTAACTTCAATGTTGTGATAGTTGGTGAATAAAACCAGGATTGCTTTCCCCATGACTTTATCCGTTAGTGTTGAGTCACTAACAAGTTCCTAGTTGGTTTTTTCATTTCAAGTTACCAGCGTGTTAGGCTCATCTAACACTACTCAATCGTAGTAGATAATTTTCACTCTATCACTCTCGGTCGTAGAGTGTTTTCAACTTTAACCCTCATTTGTTTGGTGTAATATTCTCTTCTGTCAAACTTGAATTCTTACTCCAAATCAGTAAATTAATTCTGCTTTGTCCTAACCACCACTTTTCTCTCGAACAAGTGGTAGATACAGTCAAGTTCTAATGCATGACTCATAAGAAAGAACAAATAATGAAAGCAATGAATTAGGTTTTTCAACTAACACTCGCACTTTACTTGTTCTACGAATCCACACTTAGATTATCGTCATGGTTCTCACAACCCTAGTTGTGGTGCTTAACAACTAATGATTTCATCAAAATAAAAAATAATTGATGTTGAATATATTAAAATAAATCACCTACGAAGATTGCAAATTCAATGAAATCTTGATATTCAAACAAGAAATCAAAATCATCAAGTCTTGATCCTAAGTTAATCGACAAAAACTAAACTTTAAAATATGGAAAGTAGTCTATCATTCACACCAAGATGAGATAATTAAAAAGTTTAAGCTAATTAATTCAAATAGTTTGTCCAAAAAGAGTCCTACTCGAAGTAGGATTGAACTCTCGGGATTTTACACGGACGACAGGATGACCCATTATGCTCTACATGGCCCGTGAGGGCAGCCGTGGTCTCACACTTAGAATGTGTGAGACTTATTTTCTTCATGGGTAGCCAGATGGTTCGTTGATTTCACCATGGCCCATCAAGGGTCCCGTGGTCTTCACTTGGACTGTGCTCTTCAAGATCTTCACACTGGATGTTTATTACGAGATGTAAGATGACCCATTAACTTCACCATGCCCCGTTAAGGGTCCGTGGTCTTCACTTGGAATTTTCTCCTTAAGGTCCTAACATTGGATGTTTCTTACGAGTTGTAGGACGACCCGTTAACTTCACCAAGGCCCATCAAGGGTCCCGTGGTCTTCACTTGGATTTTGGTCAAGTTCCTATGCTCACTGTATCATCTCCACGAGCTTCTGGACGTCACGTTATGAATGCCACGACCCGTCTGGGGCTTCGTGGTGTTCCTTCAGTACCTTTGTTACACGATTTTTTCCTACTTTCCCACGCAAGTGTAAACCTGTCTAAACAATCAAAAAACACATCAAATCTATATAAACTCACTAAAGTTATTGCATTATTCCTTAGTTTTGAGCGTTAAATGTGCCATGAATTCACAACATATTAACACTCCATGCAACATAATAATTTCCCTCAAGTACAATGTACCATAGTCCTTTTCAAAATAAGAAACCTTGGTAGGAATTAAATGGACCAATTTTGTCATTCGATCCATAATAACTGAAACCAAATCATGTTGTCACCGGGTGCGAGACAAACCAACTCTAAAGCCCATATTCAAATCTTCCCACTTCCAGGTAGGAATGTTAATATCTTGGGATAAACCTCTCGAATTTTGATTATCAACTTCACGTGTTAACAGTTAGGATGCTTAGCCACAAATTCAGCAATATCCCTCTTCATTCCGTTCCACCAATAGACCTCCCGCAAGTCATGGTATATCTTGATGGCTCATGTGTGAATGGAATACCGAGAACTAAAGGATTTTGATAAGATTTTCTCTCTTAAGTCATCTACATAAGGAACTCACAAACCACCTTGATATTTGAGCACTCCATCTCCCCAATGACAGAAAGCCTAAACGCTCTTCCTAAGCACCATTTCCTTCAATTCTATCATGATAGGGTCAAAACCTTACTTGGATTTCAAATCTCCCACAAATGACGATTCTGAACCATTGTTAACCATAACACCACCTTTGGTGGAGTCACCAAAATGGGCCAATCTATGAACATCTCGAACCAACTCATTCTTATATTCCTTAGCATGAGCAACACTACCCATTGATAACCGACTAAGAGCATCCTCCCTCCATATTTTCTTTACCACGATGATAGAGAATACTTATTTCATAATCCTTTAGTAACTCAATCAACCTTATTTGACGAAGATTCATGTCTTTCTACTTAAGAACATATTGCTAAATCTTGTGGTCAGTAAAAACATCTACATTAACACCGTACAAGTAGTTCCTCCAAATATTCAAGACAAAACACAACCGTTACTTGTTCAAGGTCATGGGTAGGATAATTCTTTTCATGGATCATAAGTTGCCTTCAAGAATATGCAATGACTTCCCCATTTTGCATAAGGACACATCCCAACCTAATTCTTGAAGCATCACAATAAATAACAAATCCAACAGTTTCTTTCGGTAGAGTTAACACCCGAGCGAAAGTAAGTCTATCTTTCAATTCATAGAAACTCTTTTCACACACTTCGGACCATATGAATTTAGATTTCTTTTGGGTCAATGGAATGAATGGAGTGGAAATCAAAGAAAACCCTTCCATAAACCTTCTATAATACCTAGTAAAACCCAAGAAATTCCTTATATCTGAAAGGGACAAAGGTCTAACCCAACTCTTAACCGCATCCGTATTCTTAAGATCTACCTCAATACCCTTTTACAGAAACAATGTGACCAACAAAAGCCATAGATCTAACAAAAACTCACATTTACTAAACTTTGCAAAGTGTTCTTTTTCTTTGAGGAATAGCAAACCAATCCTCAAATGATCGGTATATTCATCATCACTCCTTGAGTAGATCCAAATATCTTCAATAAGCATGAATACATACGTATCGAGGTACTGTTTAAAGACCCTATTCATCATCTCCATAAATGCGGCCATAGTACATGTTAAACAAAATGACATTACCCAAAATTCATAATGACCATACTGAGTTCAAAAAGTCATCTTCGGAATGTCATCCTCTTTCACCCTCAATTTGTGGTAACCCGACCTGAGGTCAATCTTAGAGAAGTAACTTACTCCTTCAAATTGATCACACAAATCATCTATCCTTGGAAGAGGATATTTGTGAAAAGGTCAATTTCGAAGTCTATTTCTCATTTGGCAGGAACACCTGGTAAATCTTCGGGAAATAATTCTGAAAACTCATTAACAACAAGGATCAACTCAAAAGTAAAGGTTCCTCAACTCATATCCCTAACCCGCACAAAATGGTATAAACATCTCATAAAATCATTTTCCTAGCTTTAAGACAAGAGAGGAACTGACTCTTAGGACTAGAATTTCCCCCTACCCACTTGAGTTCATTTGGAAACTTAAACTTGACTACTCAGGCCCTACAATTAATAAAAGCATAACATGAATGCAACTAATCCATTTCAAGAACACCATTAAAATCTAACATATAAAGCTCTACAAGATAAACGTGAGTGACTATTTGGGATAAAGAGACGTGACACTTTTTATCGACTCTGTTAGCCAAAATAGATTCACCAATGAGAATAGAGACAGAAAAAGGGTCTCACAACACATCCGAAAGAATATCAAATCTCATGGCCACATATGGTGTTACAAACAACAAGGTATCATCGGGATCAAGCAAAGCGTAAACATCAAGATGGAAGACTTTCAACGTACCGGTAACCACATCACTAGAACACTCTTGCTCTTGATGAGTCTCAAGTGCATATAATCGGTTATGATTTTAATTACCACTAGAATATGACGGGGTATAGGGTTTAGCCCATATATAATTATCTCCTTCATTCATATAAACTGAGGGAAAATATTTTATCTTATTTTTGCCACAACATAAACATGCATTAGAATTAGCTAGACATTTACCCTCATGCTTTCTTCAACACTTAGCACAAGTAGACAATGAAGATCCACCCCTATTCCCTCTTTGACGGTTAGTATTAGACAGATTATCTTTGTTGAACTTCTGAGTAGCATTAGAGGAACCTTGACATAAACCCTTTGTTGAAACTCAGAAGGACCACTCCTATTGGACCTTGAATGTGAAAAGTCACTATCACTGAGTTTGGCCGTATTTGCCTCCAGACCTTTCCTTAAATTTCTTCTCTTTCATAGGTTGAGAATGAACCATTAGGTTAGAAATATACATATCATTAATAACCATGGAGGTATGACATTTCTTAACAACCATTTCAAGCAAGCCCAACACAAACTTTCTCCTCCTTGCCCTAGGATCGACAACTATAGTAGGAGCATATCGAGACAATTGTGTGAGATTCAAAGCATATTTCTTCACACTCATGTTTCCTTGGAATATGTTGATGAATTAAACTACCTTGACCTACCTCATTTCAAGGGGAGAAAACATATCAAGGAAAGCAACTTTGAACTTTTCCCAATCAAGAGGACCCGCATAATCCGCCATCTCTTCCTTCCAATGGTTGAACCATAATTGAGAAACACCATTAAGTTGATAAGCAACAAATTCAGCCATTTCAACTGGTGTCTCCCCTACGATAATTAACACCTTATACACTTCATCAATGAAATCTTGAGGATCTTCCTCAACTTTGGAACCATGAAACTCCAGAGGATTCATTCTTGTGAAGTCTCTTACTATAGTTGTCGTTGTACCCATATTATGGGGACCGCAACCTCCCTATTGTCCTTATGCAATCTTAACTTGAGCCAAAACTTGAAAAGCAGCCCTAAACTGCACATTAGTCACTTGGTCGGTCAAAGAGTGGACAGGAACTTGAGGATCTTCTTAAGGAGCTTGAGGAGTTTCTCATTCCAAATTTTCATTTGCATTCCTCCTAATGTATTCTTTTTGAGGGGCCATATCCTGAAAAGCAGCAGACCGAGATTAGAAGAAATAACATATAGAGTAACACTCTATTACACAACTATAGAGTAATGAAAGAAGTGTAGTTTCATAAACATCTTACAGCCTCTCATTCATAAATGTGGCGCACTTAACCATAATGAACAAGACTCTACTCGATGTGGCTTATGAAATTTCCTAGTACATTTCTCAACCTTTTGCTCTGATACCAAGTTTCTCATGAACCAAAGTACACCCTAGACGTAACATGTCGTATAGGACCCCGAGAGGCCATACACAAGCCACTTTGCATACATCATATAAGATAATAGGAAATCAAGAGATTTTAAAAGACAATTTCAAAACATAAGAGTCGAAATAAATGTAGCAAAAGTCTAACATTGTCTCAAAGTCATCCAGTACATCAAAAGTTATTGGGACGTAACCATGCATCACATACAATACTGAAAAGTAAAGACAATAAGCAATAAAAGGTTCGGTCCTCAGAACATGAGGACTAAAAAATATCCGATATCTACTAAGAGATCACTAGCAACGGAGATGCTATTGGAGGGCCAGACATTATATTAGTGAAACAATGTAGGCAAGAGTATGTGTTAGTACATGGAATGTACCAAGTATGATAGCAGTGCATAAAAGATATGAAATTATGCTAAAAAAAGCCTTTGCATGACATACAATGACCAAGCTAAATCATAAGATAAAAGGATTATAAAACATAAATCATAAACCATGGTCAATGAGAGATAACATCTTTAAAACATTCGTAAGATACTTATTGAAGTAACCTTAGTTCCTTATTATGGGAGATTTACGTTTAACCAACATAGATAACATGTGAGCTATAACATGGAATCAGGTGTCTTACCCACACCGAAAAGAGGTGTTCTCACTTGCCAATGTAAGAACCATGATTTTCTAGCTTACATGGATCTTCTAGTTAACATCTATCTACACAAACCTAGGGTAGCACATAGTTTATGGTCATGGGTGATCACCACTTTTTTCACTCGGTGATAAGCATAAATCCCACTAAAATTAATCTTAATTTATCTTAATATTCATGAGATATGGGTATTATCCACTTGTCTTATCATTGGTGGTCATGGGTAATCATTGTTTGTCTCATCATCCATGGAAGGGCATATCAAGTATCCCATCCAAGCTAAGTTTCATTAGAATATCTCCTTAAATCTTAATTCATAATAGGTTAGAAAATCTTTCAACCTTATGAATCCTTTATGTGAGAAACCCTTTCACAATCATGCTTTTATGTGTATATGAGAAATCATTTCACAACAGCAACATTGGTGCTTCACTCTCAAAGCAACTTAAATCATTTTTCATAAATTTCATAAAAATATGCATATCTTCATAAACTCATCTTTCATGATTCAGAAGCTTTATCATATGATCATAGTCTAGAATTCATGTATTTCACGTGGGTTCGTGAGGATTCAACTTAAAAATATGCAATTACTTTAATTCATGCATAAAAAGGCTTAAAACACTTAATTAGATCAAAACTTAAAAAAACCCATGATATTGAGTAAAAACCCTAACTTTTATTGGAGATTCTACCTTGCAAAATTGGTTAATTTAGGGACCATATAGAGGAAAGTATTCCATAGGTTAATACTATCATACCTTGATGCCAAAATCTTGTAATAAATGGTGAATTTGGAGACTTGACCTTGAAATCCTATGCTTCTTCTTCTTCCTTAAAGAGAGAATTATTGGAGATGATGAACTTGTTCTACTTTTAAGAATATGAGAGAATGAATTGAATTTGTTATTTTTAGGGGTAAGAATACTTATATCGGGCCTTTGTTAAAGGGTACAATTACATAGTATTGGGTCAAAATAAATATGAAAAGACCGAAAAGCGCTTCTAAAAATAACTTTTGACCATCATCGACGGCGGGGGATCTACGATCTATGGATCCATATACGGACTGTCTTAGTCAACCGTTGATTTGTTCAAAAACCTATTTTCTTGGACACTTGATTGATGGGACCCATTTACGGTCCATTTGTAATCCTATGGTTCGTACATGGCCTCCGTGAGTCCAGCTAAAATTTCTTAGAATCCCACTAAGTTTGAGATTCAACTATGAGACCTATTTATGACTCGTGCATTGGATGATTGATCATCCTAGTAAATCGTATAAAGTTCTGGACTTGACATTTTTAGGAAATTTTTAACTTGCCCACCACGGTCTCACCCACGGTACATAACCAGCCCATAGACTGTCGGTTGTTCCGTTGGTACTGGCACCAGTTCTAGAAAAGCTGTAATTTTCAATCTTTTTAAATCTGAGCTGTTACAGTTCACACAAAAATATTACATACTTGTACATTTAATTTACTAATATCATTCGACCTACATCATTTTAAAATGCCGATACAAGTGTTCAGAATCATCAACAGGTGTTTCATTAAGATAACTCGATCACTCATCAGCTTTCGGTGAGGCCTTCTAGCTTTCAGATGACTCTAGTCTTTAGTGAATTTTTAGTAGTTGTTTAAAGTTTACGTGGGTATTTTCCCGATGCCTATCTTAAAACTGTAGAGGTTTCATAGATAGATATTATTGAAAGTTTTTCACTATTACTATTCAGATGTTTTGTAAAATCTAGTATTATTTTCATTCATTATATTAAGATAGTTAATTGAGTACTTTTACTTAATGATTTATTTCAGTTTAAAGTCTATATTTTCTTGAGTTGGCCTTCCGCTTAGTTGTCAGCCAGGCCAAGGGTTCCCTTGATGACCAATAATAGTTCTTGAGTGCTGCCTCTGTCCAGTGTGTCAGCTCGGGTATGAAAACATACTTCGTATCAAAGCATCAAGTCAGTGTCTTAAGGTGTTCGAAAGCCACGTTAAGTAGAGTCTTTTTCAGGGGTTTGAAGCGTGCCACATCTATGAATAGAAGGAGGCTATGAAACTTTTCAGGAAATACTTCACTTCTTTCATAGTCTTAGTCGTATGATATAGTAAAAATCTATATAATCTCCTTATAACTCTTGATCTACACATTTACAATATCATGCTTTCTACACTATGTCAGAGGGAACATGAATGAGGAGTAACAAGCACCTCCAACTTGATTAGACGCTTTGGTTGAATATGTATTTCATGCTAAGTTTACATCTTTTCACGCGTTAGCCCAAGCTATGGTTGTTCAGGACAGCTGAGAAGTTGTGGCTTAAGTAAATCCAAATGGGAATACAAGTGCATCATGAGTATGGAATTTCATGCGGATGAACCCTCTAAAGTTCCATGGTTCTAAGGTAGATGAGGATCCACAAGTTAATTGAGGGAATTCAGAAGATTACTGATATCATGGGTGTCACTCTGGTTGAGAGTGCGGATTTAGTTGCTTATTAGTTGAAGGCAATGTCTTAGATTTGGTATAACCAATGGAAGGAAGATAGGGTTGTTGATAGAGGTTCATTGGACAGGAAAAAGTATAAGGCTGCTTTTTTGGATATGTTCTTTCCACCTAAATTGAGGGAAGCCTAAGTCCATGAATTCATTAACTTGAAGTAGGGAAATATGGCACTGAAATAGAACTCTTTGAAGTTCACACATTTTTCAAATTATGCTCCAACTGCGGTGGCCAGGTCTATGACCCACATAAGTATGTTTATCTCCGATGTTTTTGAGATAATGATGACAGAGCGTAGAACAAAAATTCTAAATAAGTAGATGGACATCTTCTGCTTGATGAATCATGCCCAATAAATTTAGGAAGCAAAGGTTAAGGAGAGTGTTAGGGATATCAAGAGGGAAAAGACAAACAATGTGGACTACTCTCAACAAAATTTAGGAAAAAATAGTGTCTCTCAGTTTTTTAAGATGAATTAAGGCTCAATTCCATCCTCTGCTAGTTCGTTAGTACCTATGTTCATATCTGAGAAATAGGAAAGGGTACCAGGTTCTATGTCAGTTAGCAATGTCACTAGTGGTTGCACTTCTCTGGTCTTTCAGAAGTGGGAAAAAAACCATCCGAGAGAGTGTATGACCAGTAGTGGTGGACTTTTTTGATATAGTAGGATATGTCCAGGTTGATGGGATTTTCCATCAACCTAAGATAAGGGAAGATGTGTTCATCAAAAGACCCAACCTAACTCCTCGGCAACTCTAGTAGGTCACCCGCTTTAGTAAGGTACCTCATCTAGTGCTACTCTTCGACTGTTGTATCCCACAACCATTTCTTGTCCATTTTAATTAGTATGGCCTCATAATTTTTATTGGAGACTTTTGACATACAAATGACCTCATTCAGAATCTCCACCCAGGGGGACATTGGGGTCATCTCAAATTATGGGTAGGAGGGCGTAGAACTCCTTCACCCACCCAGAGCATGCGGCGGGGAAGCCTAAACAAATAGGATAGAACCAAACTCTCCTAGGCGAGTGTGGAAATTACTTTATTTCTCTGCCACACTATGCGTAGCAAAGGCCCTCTCAAAATAAATATTTTTCCAACCGAACTCATGGTATACATCCTTACTAGCCTCATCTATAAACATCAGAAATGGATATTCTTGCTAGGAGTGCATCCATTGAATTTTAGGGTCTGAAAAAAACATCAATAGGTGTATTATAACTCTTAAACTTTCCTATAAAAAGCATTTTTGAGAAATTCTCCCACCCTTGGCCGAACTGGGAGGTTGTTTACCGTAATCTCCCGCTATTGATAAGCCAGCATAGCAGGACTATTCGTGCTACAACTGCTCCTTTAATGGCCTTTTATCATTTTAGAACTTCAAGGGGTGCTTTAATGGTGCCCCTTGACCAAAAAATCATGCTTCCAACCAAATAAATTTAGATCAGCGTTCCTAAAGTATCCTACTACTACTATATGTAAAAATTGGGACATTACAACTTCTAAATATTGCCTGAATCTATGTTTCTAACTCCCCATTTTAGACCTATTTTTGCTCCTATATCATGTAATCCTTACGCCCAAAATCTTCTAGTAGCATTTTTAATATAAGGGATGTATCCATGCTTTAACAAAATTTGCCAAATCAAAACCAGATTATCCAAATTAAAAAAAATCAACCAAAACTATATTTCATTGAACCAAATTTTAGCATGTGATAGTCATTATAAATTTAAGTAGGGGAAGTAAGGAAAGTTACTATTACCTTAGCATTAACGTTCGAATAGAGTGATTGGGAGTGATATTGAGTTCTTAGAGTAAAGAGGAGAGCATGGGTGAGAAACCCATTCCTCTCCCCCTTCTTATGATTTCTAAGTCTTGTCATGCCTCCATGGAGGGAATATCCCACTATAGCTGGGTCCACGTTGGTGGGTGGGAAATAATTTTCTTGCTCCATTTGAGTAATTTCCTTAACCTGGTTATTTGTCATGCCCCAGTGTACTTAAATACTTAAATAATGGTAATTTTCTATGTTCTCATGAACTTAAATTCTCTCTGGATAGTGTCAAATTAGGTGATAGTATTTTGCGACCAACTTTTCCTTCCTTCCATCATAAAATCATCTAGGAACTAATGATGGGTAAATTGGTATTTATTATAACGACCTAGTCCATCCTTATTTAAAGGGGCATCTCGTGCGGAACTCCAAAATTTTCAAACTATGTTGCCAAAATAAATTAGGATGACCGAACAAAAAATTTTGAATTTGATTTTAATCTCAGTTGACGTCATCCCACCATAGTGGTTGCATGGACACTGTAACTGATTGATGGGATCAAACTCTAGAAAACACATTTTCTTTTAATTTTCTTATTCCTCTTTAGTGTGAAAAAGTATGAGGGTTACTCAAAAAACCCACCTAGGCTACTCCAAGCTTAGGGACATTAGAGATGAGGGATTTCACCATAAAGAGGATCAAAACCCATGAAATTCTAACTTACATTTGTCAAGATTCTCCCGAATGGAGCCAGAAGTTCATGTTTAGAGTTCTTTATTTGTTGTTTGGCTTTCAGGTAGGATAGACTTTACATAATATCTAGACTTGTGTTTAACTGCATCATACCTTATAAGTTTTTGGGAGATTGCATGTATAGGTCTTCGGGCATGGAGTCTTGGTGGATGAGCGCCTGATTATGGTTGTTTAGAATGGTAATGCAATTGATTAGCTAATGTTAACTTTATGATGATTGTCAGGTTTTATCCTAGGTGTGGTGATTGTGGGTATTCAAATTTTGAGCTGGAAACATTCTGGGAAGACTCGCTTAGAGTAGGTGATGTTATTTTTTTGTTTATGTTACATATGCTTGCTAACTTCTTCGTTGCTATTACCTATATCATGTTTTCTTAGAGAAATTGAAGGAGTATAAACTGAAACATTAGTTTTTTTCAATGTCATGGAATGAATGTGTTTACATGGGTGTTCAAGTCTGATTTGATGTATTATGATTGTGTTGTGTAATTTTTGGTTAGCTCGGGTATCATGCATGGTACATACTAATAGCTAGCTCGGTACCACACCTGATACATACTAAGAATATGATCAAGTACCATGCTTGGTACACAATATGTCTTAGTTGGATCGGATACCATGCCTGGTATACATTCGGTTGGCTTGGGTACCATGCCTGGTACATGATATATATATGGTTGGATCAGGTACCACGCTGGTGCAAATTACAAATGGTTGGATTAGGTACAATGTCTAGTACATGTTATTGTGTGTGTGTGGGTTCCATGAATGAACCAAGTTTACTTCTTCATAATGTGACTAGTACATGTTGGTTTATGAGTGTCTGAGTATTCTGTTCGGTGCTAATGAGGTTCTTGTAAAGACTGGGAATTATGTTAAACACAATAGGTGACATATTTAGGGATCCTTGGATTGTATGAGGTACATGAAAGATATATTGAATCAAGCGTGTGGGCATGATAGCCTATGGGTGAGTAGTAGACATGTTAATAGAATTAGGGGTGGATTTTGATTTAGGAATGGAATCAGCAGAGCAATTATAGTGTGGGTAGAATGAGTGGTTTCAAAAAACAAATTATGTGATAGAAATGTTAGGTTATGATCAGATATTAGGGTGGAACGGCATAAAATGTGGAGTTGATAGAAGAAGGAGTTGGGAAGGGAGTATTACTCGGTAGAATTGTTTGTGATTGAATGATCAGTGTTATAATTATATCGCTAAGTTTCTTGTTTCTTGATTATTTGCATGATATTATGTGGAGGATTCTGATTAAGTTAAGATGCGTACTAGTACGTGTTGTTTAACTTATACTGCTCTGGCTATATCACTTTGCAAATTCAAAGGATTTCAATTCGTCATGATATTTGTTTCTTTATTAGGCTTTGCTGTAATTTTTTTGGTTTGATTCAAACATTCATATGCCTTGTCTTATTAAGTGTTAATAATCATGTAACGTCTTTGTGTTATCATAAAATTGTTCGCTATTACATTGGGATTATATGAAGAGTTTTATGTTGTGCCTACTTATATATTAGGTCCCTCAAAGAAGTTATTGAAGAAGAAACTTCATGAGATGGCTGATACTAGATCTCAATCAACATTTAAGTGCCTAAGAGTTGATACTACCTATAATTTTTCTTAAAATTGTGTTCCATTTGTTCGTGAAAAAAAAATGGAAGTAGTGTTCCACAAAATGATGTCCTTGTTAATCATAAGTTGAAGGTCCCCAAAAATCCATCAATTTATAGAGGAAATAAATGTGATTGGTTTGTAAATTTTGGGCGTATTGTAAATGGATATAAATTGCCTACTATTTATGGTCATGGAATGTTAACTCAATAAGAGCACTCTTATTGAGTTAACAATCCATGACAAGAAATAACATGCAATTCAGATCTATTTACAATACGCCCACCGTTTAAAAACCAATTATATCTATTTTCCGTATAAATTGATGAATTTTTGGGGATCTTCAAACTATGATTAACCCATACACCATATTGTGGAACACTGCTTCCATTGTTTTCACCAACAAATGGACCACAATTTTCAAGAAAATTGTGGATAGTATCAACTCTTAGGGACTTAAATGTGGATTGATGTCTAGTATCAACCAGCTGAAGAAGTTTCTTATTGCGTAATTTCTTTGTGAGACTTGTTTATGCTAAAACAAGCAACATCTACTAGTTTGCTCAACATAAAACCCTTCATATAAACCTAATGTAATATCGAACAATTTTATGATAACAAAAAGACATTACATGATTATTAACACCTAAAAAGACAAGGCATTATGAATGTGTGAATTGAACCAAAAAAAACTTTACAGCAATGCCGAAGAAGAAACAAACATCATGACGAATTGAAATCCTTTTAATTTTTCAAGTGGTATAACAAGAGTACTATTAGTAAAACAACACGTATTGATAGACATCGTCGGTTAATCCGAATCCAGCACATACTATCATACAAATAATCAAGATACAAGAAACTAGGAGATATAATTATGACCCCGATCATTTAATCACCACCCCTTCTACCAAGTAATAACCCCTTTTGAACTCCTACGTTATATCTTAAATCAGCCCACCTCCTTCTGCTATCAACTTACCTTTTATGCCATTCTACCCTCATATTTGATCATAACCTAACCTTTCTATTACATAAGTTTTTTCGAAACCACTCATTCTACCCACACCAGAATTGCTCTAATGATTCCACTCCTAAATCAAGTCGTGGCAAACAGAAGGAACAACATTAAGCGACACAAGAGAGATAAAATTAAAGAGCTTCAAAACATCAAGAAAATAAACAACTTACTTTAAGTATGAATTGATGTATTAGCTTCGTAAGATCCAAAATCTTTCTAAAACTAAAATAAAAAACACAAGATATTATCCAAAAATATTAGAGGAAGATGGAACAAGGGTATACCAATAGCCCAGTACCAAACTTCTATTTATACTAGCGAAAGTGAAAGTCAAATTAGGTATGCAATTGATTTTTATTCAAATTGTATTTATTAACATAAAATTTCCATATCACAATAAGGCAAATCAATTACAAAGTTACACATAATAACAATAGAGGTAAAATAAGGTATAAAATTCTATTGATTTTTGTTCAAATTAGATTTCTTACATTAATAATTTTCCAAGTCAAGTACAAAATACACATAATAAAAATGAAGGCTAAATTAGGTATGCAATTGACTTTCATTAAAATTGGATTTCTTTAAATTAATAAGTTTCCATATCAAACAAGGTAAGTCAATTACAATACACATGATAAAAGTGAACGTAAAATAAGGTATCCAATTGATTTTTATTCATTTTTTTAAAACAAATCGTTGCCTATTTAATTATTTGACTTCACGAGTAGGATCCACTTACAAAAGGCCTAATTAGAGAGGGAGTTGAGAGATCATCAATGAAATATTGGTCACTAACGGATTTTTTTAAACTTTTTTTGACAATAATAACAAGCATGGTAAATGATTTTGGAAGAGAGTATTATTTGGTAGAAGGGTTTGTGATTGAATGATAAGGGTTATAATTATATCTCCGAGTTTCTTGATTCTTAGTTATTTGTATAATATTATGTGACTTATTCGGATTAAGTGACGATGCATACTAGTACGTGTTGTTTAACTAATACTGCTCTGGCTATACCACTTGGCAAATTCAAAGGATTTCAATTCGTCATGATGTTTGTTTCTTTTTTAGGCTTCGCTGTAAGTTGTTTGTTTCAATTCAAACATTCATAATGCCTTGTCTTATTAGGTGTTAATAATCATGTAATGTCTTTGTGTTATCGTAAAATTGTTCGCTATTACATTGGGATTATATGAAGAGTTTTATGTTTTGCCTACTTATAGATTAAGTCCTTCAAAGAAGTTATTAAAGAAAAAACTTCATTAGATGGTTGATACTAGATCTCAATCAACATTTAAGTGCCTAAGAGTTGATACTACCTATAATTTTAAAAAAAATTGTGTTCCATTTGTTCGTGAAAAATAATAGAAGCAGTGTGCAAAAAAATGAAGCCCTTGTTAATCATAGGTTGAAGGTCCACAAAAATCCATCAATTTGTAGAGGAAATAAATGTTATTGGTTTATAAATGGTGGGCGTATTGTAAATGGATCTAAATTGCCTACTATTTATGGTTATGGAATGTTGATTTAATAAGAGCTCTCTTATTGAGTTAACAATTTATGACAAGAAATAACATGCAATTCAAATCTATTTACAATATGCCCACCATTTAAAAACCAATTATATCTATTTTCTGTATAAATTGATGGCTTTTTGGGGATCTTCAAACTATGATTAAACCATACACCAAATTATGGAACACTGCTTCCATTGTTTTCACGAAGTAATGAACCACAATTATAAAAAGAATTGTGAATAGTATCAACTCTTAGCAACAAAAATGTGGATGGATGTCTAGTATCAACCATCTGATGATGTTTCTTGTAGTGTAATTTCTTTGTGAGACTTGTTTCCGCTAAAGCAAGCAACATCTACAAGTTGGCTCAACATAAAACCCTTCATATAAACCTAATGTAATAGCGAACAATTTTATGATAACACAAAGAAATTACATGATTATTAACACCTAAAAATATAAGGCATTATAAATGTTTGAATTGAACCAAAAAAAACTTTACAGCAATACCTAAGAAGAAACAAACATCATGACTAATAAAAATCCTTTTTATTTTCCAAGTTGTATAGCTAGAGTAGTATTAGTAAAACAACACGTATTGATAGACATCGTCGATTAATCTAAATCCACCACATAATATCATACAAATAATCAAGAAACAAGAAACTAGGAGATATAATTATGACCCCGATCCTTTAATCACCAACCCTTTACCATGTAATAACCCTTTTTGAACTCCTACGTTATATCTAAATTCAGCCCACTTCCTTCTGCTATCAACTTACCTTTTATGCCATTCTACCCTCATAACTGATCATAACCTAACCTTTCTATTACATAAGTTTTTTCGAAACCACTCATTCTACCCACACCAGAATTGCTCTACTGATTCCACTCCTAAATCAAGTCGTGGCAAACATAAGGAACAACATTAAGCTAAAGAGAGATAAAATTAAAGAGCTTCAAAACATTAAGAAATGAAACAACTTACTTTAAGTATTAATTCATGTATTGGCTTCGTAAGATCCAAAATCTTTTTAAAACTAAAATAAAAAACACAAGAGATTACCCAAAAAAATTAGAGGAAGATGGAACAAGGGTATGCCAATAGACCAGTACCAAATTTCTATTTATACTAGAGAAAGTAAAAGTCAAATTAGGTATGCAATTGATTTTTATTCAAATTGTATTTATTAACATAAAATTTCCATATCAAAATAAGGCAAGTCAATTACAAAGTTACTCATAATAACAGTAGAGATAAAATAAGGTATACAATTCTATTGAATTTTGTTCAAAATAGATTTCTTTACATTTATGAATTTCCAAGTCAAGTACAAAATACTCATAATAAAAATGAAGGCTAAATTAGGTATGCAATTGACTTTCATTCAAATTGGATTTCTTTAAATTAATAAGTTTCCATATCAAACAAGGTTAGTCAATTATAGAACACGTGATAAAAGTGAACGTAAAATAATGTATCCAATTGATTTTTATTCATGTTTTTTAAAACAAATCATTGACTATTTTATCATTTGACTTCACGAGTAGGATCCACTTACAATATTCCTAATTAGAGAGGGAGTTGAGAGATCATCAAAGAAATTATCATGGAGGTAACTCTACCTAGCAGATCAGAGATCCCAAGAACTTGGTTCAATGAGATCAAACAAAGGTGTGACTGACGGTCTGACAATGTCAATAACTCAATATATTTTCATGATGATCAAGACAATGTAAATGAACAAGGATAAAACATTAAGACTTTTTAACGAGTAGATAAAACTTAAATTTGTAATGGTTTCTATGTTTGGCAGATTTAACCAAAAAGTGTATCTACATAATAACACGATTAGAAATCACCTATGTGAGTGTGAAGTGTAAACTCTTCAAAAAGGATGATTGTAAATCACATTCATGAAACAAGGAGGTCTTCATGGCTGAAACAAACATAATAGTGATGGCAAAGGATTGATTATGTGACATGTGGTTGTCTAAGCATACACCAAATCTCGACAGTTTAAGGATATCAAATATACCTACGATCGAGTATACCCGACATATGTTCACTACAGAAAGTTCAAAGGTAAACATACTTATCCAGATATAATTAATCATTGCTTATAAATTATATAATTTTAAGTTTCTTTTTGTTAAAGTCATTCTCCATTCATGCGGGAGATTGTTAGGTTTTAAGAGGTGTGAATAGAAATTTAAGATTTGTGATTTTTTTTAAGAGTTTTGACTTTTACGAAGGGTTGTGACCGTTCCAAAAATTGTGACTTTTCCAAAGCTTATGACTTTTTTGATAAGGTACAATAAACATATGTTCGCACTACCCTTTGTTGTCTATAAATAGAAAGGTTTCCTCTAATTTTTCAACAATGCACTTTTTGAACTTCTTATACTTCCCAAACAAATGACACTTGTGTACTTTATAACCTTTGAGTGGTTCATTTGCACCATGGTTTTAGGCACCAATACACTGTTGAGTAAGATCATTCTTTCTGGGAGGATATATTCTATTAACCTGAGGTACGTGAGGGGAATAATTTTCTTACGGACACATTATGTATTCTGTGCACTCAATTTTCTTCTTCCCAATATTGTTTATGTTTTGTTGCAGATCATATTTTCTTTACTGGTTTTAACTTTTTGGTTTTGAAAATATACCTTAAAGTTTGTTATTTCTTACAAAGTTCTGTAAAGTTATTGTTCTAAATATTTTAATAATACAGACAAACATCAAAATGTTCAAAACAACGATATGGGTCCTTATAATCCATGTATGTCATGACCCAAACATTGGGTGTCATGGAACCTTACTTATCCCACTAAGACAAATTAGTATAAATAACCCTCGAAAAGGGTAAATCCAGAAGTAAGAAAGAAATTTAAAACTAAGGATAATATAAGCTTGCATATATCATAATATAGCTAAATTATCCCCCAAAATGTGGTGTCACGTCTACAAGTCAATATGTAATACAATGGATTCAAAAGAAATACAAGTTTAAATTTCTATCATACTAGAATAGTATAAAGACATAATCAAGAATATGCGATGTCATGTGAGATCCCTAGTAGCTACCTCACAAAATCTAAAGGTGGGCCTTAGACAAAGATGCAAGAGGTATGATCAAGACGATCAAGGTTCGTAACCTACACCATTGTAGAAGTCAAGGGATTGAGTTCCAAACAACATTGATACTAAGCAAACATCCCTAAATGGCCCAAAGTAAAGTAATACTGAACAAGAATACCATGACATACCATTTAAATCTCCATATACTGAAACTTGCATAAAAATCAGACTAATCTATCCTAACAGTTTTTTCAAGTATTGGAGCAACATAATACCACTAATAAATTAACACATCAAAGTCTCATGGTGTCATCACAACCTTCCATTCTTAAATATAGAAATTCACGCATAAAAGTCAAGGAATGATATGAGGTGCAATATAATGTCATATGAGGGGATACATGTATATCCTATTAATGCACACCCATTTCCTAGCATCACGAGACAATGGAGAACATATCAGTATATGTACCACCCATGAAACATGGCATGTCCCTTGAATATTGTATCAACCTCAACGTGTGACACTTCCTCCAAAAAATAGTATCAACTACGACATCTGGCACATCCCTCGAAAATGGCACATCCTCTTTGTTTCTCTCTTTCATCATGAAACATGGCATGTCCCTTGAATATTGTATCAACCTCAACGTGTGACACTTCCTCCAAAAAATAGTATCAACTACGACATCTGGCACATCCCTCG